>JAKSZP010012317.1:0-68611 GCA_022478985.1 Massospora cicadina
CTAGAAGTTGGTCAAGATCATTTAAAACTAAATATCTAAACATGGAAGTGGTGTTCAATGAGTTGGACCCAGATACAACTAAGTTTGAAAGATAGTTTTAATACTAATAGTCCAGTCAGACTTGACTTACATGCAGCATTTGATGTCACATTTTGGCATTGACATCACATACACATTCATATGTGAGGTCTATGTAAATTATAAGGTCACATATGGCCTGTGTGAACTTGTTGTTCAATTGTTGCATTATCTTGTTTAAAAACTTACCAACATACCTAGTTTACATTTATTGCATATGAACCACCACAAACTATGACTTCTGAAGAAATTATGGTTGAGAAAATCATGGAGGAGCTTATTGCCATCCTTATGCACCTGTGTGAAATTTTTAAGTTGTGGATCTTGATGTTATGGTAGATCAGCACACAAAGAGCTGGCAAATAAAAGGTTGGATATAAGATTCAATGTACTTTAGTATGTTATTCTGTGAACTAAATCTTCTGGTCTTTCCCGTTGATATCAAATCAATATAGTATGTAGATCTCATAGCGTTATAAATGATTACTTTGATGTTAAAATATGCATAATAGGCTTTTCTATGAGACATCAAAATGCATGAAGTAGCCTCTTTTTGATGCATTTCATGTTGATTTTAAGTTAGTCATAAGCCATAGGATGACCTACTTCTTTTGGGAAAAGAGGCTCCATATGTGCTGCAAGTTTATATATTTGTTGGCACTATTCTTAATAAGATTAGGGATTCAATGATGAAGAATGCTGTTTTTGTCTGAAGTTTCATAGATTCCCCTACATACTTTGAACTGAAGCCCACAAGGTATGTACATGGATTGTAGAAAGGGTCATGGCCATAATTAGATGAGCTTAATATGTTTCAGGTGTTTATTGAGCAGGTGAATTAGTTGTAATTGTGGTCTTCTGTAATAACCACCATTAAATATGATTTTTGTTGTATGTGCCCAAGGATATTGATATAACTTAACAATGGGATGGCAATTTAAATATTGATATCCCTCTAAAAGGTGAAGTTAGTTAAATATAAGGTATTTATGAAATTATTTTACTGATTAAGAAAGTTTAATGCTAAGTCCTATCACAAATAAGATAAGACTAATTTTCTTTTGGTCTTACTGATAGAGCTTTTTATAAAAATACATTTTTCCATATGGTGTCATTAAATTTATGTCAATATTACTTTAATGCGCTGGTGAATTTATTCCCTTAATTTGGATTTAGGCTACCTAGAAATTCGCTATGTTGGCGCTAAAAACTAAAAAAAATTCCAACTATTTTCCATATTTAGGATTTCTGTTCAAGTTTTGGTTAACCACATATATATAAAGTGTAATCATAGTGGACATTATAAGAAGGATCATAAGATCCTAACTTAAACCATTTTTAAAAACCCTGATAATATAGTGAGCTTTTTATGTTTGAAATATCATAGTAATAGTGTTTTAAAGAAGATTTACTGTAGCAAGAATAAACATGTATTTAAAAAAACTCCATACTATATTTAAAATATATTAAATTAAACGGGAAAATAAGAGGGGAGGGCGGTTTATAATTGATTTGGCCAAAATAAAAGGACTGAAAAGTCAGGTCGCTAGTTCCCTAGCACCTTTGACCATTGCTGGTCAGTAATTTGCCATTGCTAGCCACGTTTCTAGCATTGACAGGGCTTACAGGCCATTAGATCTTGATTTGATTTGATGCTTCATCATGTATGATGAGAAATATGGTGGGGAAAGTCAATCATGTGGCTTTATAAATTTGGGTATTAAGCATGAGAATTTTGTGATCTGACTGAGCTAATCAGAAAGAATCTGAATATAGTCTATAATACCAAATTCTTGTGATGGGGCGCTCATTGTCAAGGCTTTTGGCAACTAGAGCTGAAGCATTACCCATACACAATAATTGTAAAAGAAGGCTCATAGTTGGATTGGGGCTGTTCTCAGAGTTGTCACAAAAATAGATCCTGTGATGGATACATTTTTCTTGGCAAATCTATGCCTGATAGGAGGTATCTTATGCGAACTAGTATTTTTGGAAAATGGCACATGTATAATATTGGTAGCCAATATCTGCTTCTGGTTCATCACATATGGGGCAGCCTTTGTGCAGGTAGTTTGGTCCACTATGCTTACTGGATTTAAACATGCAGTGTAAGATCTGTCAGGTGTCTGACCGTTGTTTTGCCGTTACAAGTTAGGAATTGAGGCCCAAGATTAACTCATTTTTCTAATAGTTAGTAAGAGTGGCCCTCAGCTGCCCAGTTGTTAAGGATTCATGGTCAGACGAGTGGGTTACATCTAGGTTTTGGAGGAAAATCTTATATCTGAGTGGGGTTAATTTGAAGCATGTCTTAATTGCTTTGAAGGCATACTTATAAGCAATTTGATAGCGATCCTCCCAGCTCATTGTGGAAAGCATTGTGGAATTGTGGGCTTTAAAATCCCTGTGGATTTGGTCAGCATCCCAATCCAATGCTTTGAACAACCAGCCACCTAGGCGCACTGCCCAATTGCACAATCATTAGTAGTATGAGCTGACTTTCTGGGAGGGCATACGTGGGTGATCCGTCATCCATTTATGAAGTGATTGAGGAAGACAAGCTCCTGAAGGCCCAGGGGCTCTAGTCCAGTTTACATTCCATTAGAGGGTCAGGCAGCGCATGTGCATTTGCGTCAACTGGAGGAAATAATTTGCCCAAATCCGCTAAGCTGGGATTCAAAGTCTAGAAATCCCATGCCCCCTTTGCTCTTTGGCTTGAACAGGGTTTCAATGGAGAATTACACTACTTTCATCTTGAACCATATGAGAGTGCAAAGCGTTGTCTTTTTTTAGTACTAGATGGTCCCAACCTGAGGGGGGGATTCATCGATGTATGCAAAGCGTTGTCTTAAGCTTTTTTTCTAGGTTTGGGCTAGTTGGGAGCACGTGGTCAATGTACCACAGCTTTGATAAGATGAGTACGTTAATGGCAGCATTTTATCCTCTAGGCTTGTTGTCACGTTTTTCCAGAAGGCCATATGGGCCAACAGTTATGATAGTACCTCCTGCTCAGTTCCAAATTCCTCTGGACATTTGTCATTATAGAATATACCGAGGTATCAAATTGTCTGCAAGCTCTGAATTGGTGCTGTGTCAGATGGTACCGAATTTTGGAATGCCAATCTTCATTACAGCTGTTTTTTAAGTCAAACTTTGCATTTTTTGCTTACTGGTATAGGTCCAGGAGCTCCTCGGCGCCATGAAGGTCAGTTGGAGAGCTGATACCCACTACAGTATTTTCAGCAAAGGCTATAATTTTTAGTAGCCATTGGTTGGGATGGACTAAGCTTTAAAGTTTTCGTCTGCTGCAGCCAAGAGAACTTTAGCTGCAAAGTTAAATGGATCAGTGACATGGGATTGCCTTGGCAGAGACCCTGACTAACTGGGATATTGTTAGTAAGGCCATTGACAACAATCACCTTTGTGGTTAGGCCCAAGTACAGCAATAAAATACTTGATCTGAAAGATTTTGGAATACCAATTGCTTTAGCGCCGCATGAAGGAATGACCACATTATCTGATTGTAGTCTTTCTCCATGTCAAGGAACATAAGATAGCCCTGTTCAGATCCCCACGTGTTCTATAGCACGTTCTGGATTGTATCAATACTTTCACAGATGCTTGACCCCTTGATAAACCCATGTTGGGCCTTATGGAGCATATGAGGCATCATTGCTTTTAGCTGATTTAACATATGCTTTTGAGAAGCTTTTAGTTGGAATTATTTAGGACAATTGGGCGTCAGTTCTGGAGTTGACATTAAAGCCCATTCTTGTACAATAGGACAAATTGTGTCTCCTGGCCTCCCAGGATATGTCGTCTAGTTTTCAGGCAGGGGTTGAAGAGGGTAGCGAATTTCAGCACAATGTGGTCATGGAAGGCGGTGTAGACTTCTGCGCACATGTTGTTAGGGCCCATTGTTTTCTTCTTTGACAATTCCTTTAGCACTTGTTTGATTTCACTGAATAGATTTCAGCAGAAAAATTAGTGACATAATCTGGTAAGCATGCCCCATATACCATCTTAGCCAGGTCAATTGGGGCTTCTGTTGCTATTTTGCTCATCTTGAATTGTCAGAATAGTTCACCATAGAATTGTTTGATTTTGCGCTTGATTGACTCTGGGTCCATTGTCACTTCTCCCGTCAGAGTATGTACCCCTTATATTCTGGCCTTAGTTTTGGTTTATATGAGGTGTGCCAGGCCCTCCTTAGTCATCGTCCCCATTAGGCTCTGATATTGGTAGGAAGCGTTGACCTGACGCTCCAAGTCCTGTTTGGACATTAAGGCCTGATATTGTTTTTGCATCATTTGATATTCACTCAACCATTCTTTGATGTCCTGCTGGATAGTTTTAGAATCTCCAGGAACCCTTCAGATGTTTCATGGTGGCAGTCATTTGTAGGGTTTCATCTTCTTAAACTTTATTTTAACGCTTTACTTTTCTTTGATTTGTATACATCTTTCTAGAGGATCTATCTCTGGGTGGCGGTCCAGATATGTAACCAGTCAATCAAGTCCATTTTAATTGTCTGGAGCCACTCCCTTATCCCTCAGTGTGGCTGGTGTCAACTGCCATTCATGGTTCTTTGGGTGGTTCATTTATATCTATGACCACTTTGATGATAATATGATTGCTCTCAGAATTTATGCTAACCTTGATGTTGAAAGTCAGAGGCTTAAAGTCAGATGATACCAGTATGTAGTCCAGGAGTGAACCAGTCTACAGTGAACTGGTGTGTCAATGACCACCTCTTTAAGTTGGCAGGGTCGTCGTCCTCCTCATCAATTGTGAGGCACATCCCCAATTTGACCAGGTATTCTAGCAAAACTGTTAGCCTTACGGTTGAGACTTTTGCTAGTCAGGAATTATATTCTGACTTGTACTTCATCCAACAGTTCAGATCTCCTGACATAACCATGGTCACCTCAGTTTGTGCCTCTGATAAGAAGTTCAAAAAAGTCAGTTTTTTGGGGCTTTGGTGGGTCATAGACAGATACCACATGAAGGCCTCTTCTAGTTTCTCTATTTGTAGCAGTTGCTACTAGGATTCTTCCGGTGTGGGTCTCCTTCATAAAATAGCATGTCTATAGTATTGTTCAATGCACAATTGCCACATGATCTGCCCAGAGGGCTTGATGTCCTATTTGGTGGAACGATGGGTGGTTTTTGCGGTTTTAGGTAAGCACCATCTCCTTTTAGTTGCCTGCTTGGGTTTCAGAATTTAAAAAGTATATGACACTATTTGTTTTAAAGTGGTGTATCTTCCGCCTAATTTCTTGCATGCTCGCTATCCCCTGAGCATTTATGGTAGCTATCTTTATTTTCCATCTGCCTGACCCACATGTATGAGGCTTATTATTTTTGTCCAAGTTATTTATAGAATTGCAAACAGATGTGGGGTTATTGGCAGCCGGGGTTTCTAAAGGTGGTCATGTGGTAGTAGGCAGCTTACACAGTCAGTTGGTCAGCATGAGTATAAAGTTGCCGGGCATTTTGTGCACTGGAAATTCCGTTTCCATCCTCATCTCCCTAATGATATACAATGAGGACAATTTTAGCACCAGTTCTGGGGTTGTCTTCATCCCTAATAATGGTGTGGGGGACGTCACCTCATCTGGCAATTGTTTCATCCTGGCGTTAGATTTGTTGTCTGTCTAAGTGTTTTTCTTTGGAATTTGATTGGCAACTTTGCCAAATTCTTCAATTCAGTTGGTGATTTGGGAGCATCATTTGCTTTATTCATCAACAATTTTCATGTTAATTTTTGTGTGATTTCTGCTTGTCAGGCTTAGAGAACAATTTTTGAGTCCTGCACTGATCATCCCTTTCTAGATAATCTTTTGGGGCCTGCCTTCTGACATTGTTCATCATCACAAAATGTCCATTCCTCCTGGGATGGGCGTGGCATGACTTGGTTGGAATCCGTCCCTCATTCATCCTATAGGCCTCAGGGTTGGAATTCATGAAGAGCTCATCATCTGATTTAGATTGTTTGGCAGCTTCTTGCTCCCATGCTTCCCTATGTGCAATGTCCAACTCCTGCTGTTGGAACTTTATGTTTGCGACTTCCATAAGGTTTCGCATGACCATTTCTTGGCCTTGGGTCTGAGGAAGGTTTTTGTCTCAACTTTTGACCCCGCCAATGGGGTCATAGTCATATTTGAAAGGGTTTTCCTTTTCTATGGTGACATTTTGCCATTGTGTGGCCAGTCTGGTAGCAGAACCAGCACATATGCTTTACGTCCTCCTGTTCCACATATACAACTCTTTTTTAGTCCAGGCAGGCGGATGAATTGGGGTAGGGCAATATTATTTAAGTTTCATACATGGTGCAAGTTTGTAGAGAGCTTTGATGGTTTGAATTAAAGGCACTTTGTAATGTAATTGCTACCAGATTGCCAAAATTCCCGTACTTCCCTGTAGCACAATATTATGGTCCATATCACTTTGTGTACCCATTCCCTCTCTAAGTTAGTCAGTAAGTTTTGTAATGTTACCCATCGGGTTAGTCTGTTTTGTGTATCAAATTGGTTTCATTCTTAGATAAACTCACTTGTATTTAGTCCCGATTTCAATGAGCTTTTTCCCATCAAGTCTACCTTAGATTCCTATGTTGATGTATCCACAATTAGGTACCCGATGTTGGTCAAAATCCTCCATGATAGCACCTTGTTAAATTATTGGTATATTGACATAAGCAGGTCAGACCATTCCTATTCCTCCACCAGCTGCAAGTGAATTTGGATGACATCCTTCATGTATGACTTAGGCGCCTGGCAGTCCATGAAGCCGCCATTGATTGATTATCAGAGATACTCAATATGGCTCCCTGCACTGTTCCACGTTTTTTGTCAGCTTGGGCTTCTATGGCGCTATACAAGTTAGATTTTTATTGGGTTTAGATACCTTGGAAGTTTATCCCTTTCAGTATCTAACTGAGCAATTTTGGGGATAACCCTCGGTTTAGTAATGCTTTAATTTGGCATATGTTAATTCCTCATCATTTAATATTTCTGGAAATTTGATTGCCAATTTCTAGATTTGCCATTTGAGGGCATTGGTCAGCAAGAATCCCAGATGGTACCAGAGGAGGGCGGCTTCCAGCCTACATGTTGGATGTATGTACTTCTGGAGAGCTTCTAGAATAATAGAGCTACATTGACACAAGTCCCTAACCATTATGCTGTTCACCCCCTGTCAGTAAAATACAAACCATCACAGCTGATACCATACTTTACACCATTAGAATGCCTCTGTATGGGCGAATCCTTTGGTGGCGTATGGTGTAGCTACCAATGGCTCTGGGGAGGATTGTTTCCAGTCTCTGATATTTTTTATCCAAATGCTCTCCTTGAGCCATTTGCAGCCTAGATTGGGGGTCATGACCCCTTTCATCACCACTGCTATCTGTGGTATGATTTTTGCTCCATCCATAGTTGTGTTGACTTAGGAGTAATTACCTCAGGCGTCCCACTCAGCTACCTCATCCAGTGTGGTGACGTCTTGCCAAAGTTTTAATTTTGCAATGGGGAACGTTTGATGACAAAGAATCTTGTGGATCAGTTTTGTCACCCCCAGACTTGCACACTCCCAAACCTGATCAATATTGTCCCCCGTGCAGAACTAATACTTCATTTCCAATGGGTTAAACCCATTAGCTGACCAGTTAATGGCCTCTTCTGGCGACCAATATTGAAAGGTCCTTTCTCTACTGCCTTCTTTTTCATACAATCCGCCTTCATCAAGTTGGAAGCAGTAGCCAGTGGAATATGGGTATATTACCAGTTTAGGGCTTTGGTAGCCTTAAACCAGTCCTCAATCCATGGTAGGGCCTTCTCTGGGGAGAACATGGTGTTGTACTATTCCAGTGCAACATTGACAGTGATGGTACGGAGAGCCCATTTAAGGGCTGTCAAAACATCCATTAATCATTTTGAATTGCTAGCTATTTCTGTTGGGCTGAGGCCTGAGCACCTGACGGCCTGGGCGAAGTTAGCTGGAATTCTATCTTTGTTGTATTCCATTGCACTAAGGAGATTAATGTCAGCTACCATCCATGCTTTGGCATCCACTGGCTTTAGGTCTTCACAGATGACTACTTCAATGTTCTGGTGTTTGAGCAAGATTTTTATCAACTCCAATGCGTCTTCAGTTCTGAGCTTTAAAAAATTAAAGAATATTTCCATGTCAAGAAATATCTATGTGTTAAGTAAGCGCTTGGTAAACCCTGTGGAGAATCTATGGTCATACTAGATGGCCACAGTGGTAGGCATAATATTTTTTGATATCCACTGTGTTGACAATAAGTAAGGGAACTGCAGTGTCTCCCATTGTTTGATGTCATGAGAGGACACACCAGGTGCACTATTATGTCTCTTTAAATGGTTGTATATTTTACTGTAGTTTGTGGTGACAGTTTGACCATGGTCAAGGTAGTGGAACCTTCCAGTTGAACCTTTAGTTTTTTGACAAGCTTTCCTGGGAATCCAATCTTCCAGATTCAGTTCTGGAAACTCCTCTATCCCTGTTGTGGATGGTCCTCAATGGCTTGCTTGGACATTTGGATTGATTTTGGTCAGGACTTGCCCCCCTTTACTGACTGAGATCTGACAGAGATTGTCCCTGTTGGTTTGTTGGATTTTCAGAGCGATTTTGTTTGGTATTTGTTCCCACTGACTAAAAAGTTGTCAGGGATGGTCCCTGATATTTTGGTTGGTCAATTAAGTTAATATTGCTTTGGGTTTCCCCCACCCTGACTAATAACTTTTGAGGTATTATCCTAACAATTTGGGAGCTCAACTTTTGCAGTTTGCATCAAATATGGACTATGATCTCACTAGAACTTTGTTGGTATTTCTTGCCATGTTTTTCTGTAAATTCCTGGTCCTGCAATCAGGTTGAGGGTTGTTGGGATATTCCTAGAATTGCTGTTCCTAATATCACTGAATTTCCCCAAAGCTATCTTTGGTAAATCTACTGGGCTTGCTAGGGATATCTGGCATGGGTGGTCTTGTCACAAGGTTCTCCTTGCATCCTGACAATTATTTTTCAGGTTTGCTAGATAGAGCAGTTTTTATCTCATCCTTATTTATTTAGATACCTACCTTGCCTGCCCCAAGGGAGGCAGCGATTGTAGGATTTTATGTTGGAAACTGATTCTTTGGATATGGTTGGTTTTTCTGCAATTATTAATGGGTTATATAATTTTGCTCAAGCGCTTTTTTGGTCATGCAAGTTTTTGCCAATCTGATTTGAGTCAAACAGGTATTATTGCAACCTTGTTTTGGGTTCATTTTGTGAAAAGTCTTCCAAGGGTGTTTTATCCATCTTAACATACTTTATAATTAAAAAGAATATGGATCATAAGTAAGCTGTATATTCCTTTATGCTTGGCACAGACAGACAGAGGATCCTACTTGCACTAGGGTATGTGGCTGTATGACACTGTTCTATAGGCGCAATATCTAACAAGAAAGTTGGTTTATTCTCTTGGGTCTATTTCAGGTCATTTTTGATTTTCAAAAGTGGTATTTAGGATAGAGAGATGGTTTTGTTTTTTAGAAACCACCATGTATGATAACCATTCAAAATCTTCAATTTTAACTCCATATCACTAATCAAATAATAATACTAAATATGGATGAAGAAAACAAATTATCACCCTAGCTCAAATAGTTTTATATATGTTATGATATTAAGAACACCCTTTTAGCTTGTGGTTACAAGTGTGCACAACTACAACATCTTAAAGTATGTTGAAATCCCTCCATAGAGGGGTTAAAAACATATAAAATTTTATTAATAATGACTATAAGCCCAGCTAGCTCTTTTTCTCTCCCACAAATATCACTTTTTATAACAAAAAGTGAATTGAACAAGAATTGAGAGAGCAATTTACTGCCATAACGCACGGCAATTTTATAGTGCAGTGAATAAAGGCCAACCAACCAAGCGTAGGGAAGTCTAGCTGCCCATCTGTGCGCAGCACATAGAATTGGACGACTTGCCTGCGCTGATAGTGAGTTTTATTAAGAATAATACCAAGGTCGCTGAGATGGATGAACCATCTGCCAACCTTCCTGCTGGCCCAAGCCCTGACATGACTAGAAATGGGGCTGGGCATTCCACCATGTATGCGCCAAGTAACAAACTGGCGACATGAACAACAACAAAATGAACAAACATGTTGATGGGTCATGGAGCCCTAACAAATAGTGCAAATGACGGGGTCAACTCCCTAGGATCGATGCCCACCAACACCCAGATGACAAGCGCAACCTTCTGGGAGCAAGGCCCAACACTGAGAACTGTGGAGTCAGGAATATTCCTAGTGAACCTCAATCAGCAGGGGGACTGGGGCCTCGCAGGGTGAGAAAATTCTTGCCAATAACGCAAAAAACCTGGATGAGGTATTGGTAGGATCCGAGACTGACTCAGATTCAAATAACAAAAATTGGCGATTCAAACTAATGGAGTCAAGCAATAAAAAGCTTTCTTCTGACATGGAGAAACTTATCAAATCAGCTTGAGGTATTTGGGTAAAGAACAAGTTGGACGCCAATCTTGAAACAGCCCAGTTGGGGGGGCAAATGGTCCCCAACCAAAATTGATTTGGTAGCATGAGTAACTCATTAGGCGGAACACCCAATACACAATTGATTACAATCCCTGATGAAGGCATTCCAACAGGGGACCATAGCTTGACAATGTATTGACAGCTGATCCTGAATATCCAATCACCAAATCAAGCTAATCCATTGTGGACCAACCAAAGTGGGGGTGACTCTATATCAGGGACCAAATCTGAGGGATCAGACACCCAAGAGGGATCAGCAAAAAAACTTAAAATATTACTGGAAGGGGCGGAAACCCTGACAGCGGTCAAGTCAATGGCCAGGGCCCCGTTTAAATTTACACCAATCCAGTCAGACATGTTAGCGCGTCAAGGCATGTCCACCCATGAGGTCAGACAATGGGAGGCCCTCCAGTTTCTGTACTCTACGGCAACTCAGTGGGTCTCTAAAGGAATCAAGCCAGCCATTGTGGCTATATGGCGCGACCATAAATTTTCCGCTGGAGCAGCCAAACGCTGGCTTGACACCCAAATCTCAATTGATATGGTGGTACAATTCAAGGCGTCCTGAGTTTGAACTGAAGATGCCCTGGAGTGGATGAAAATCCCCTTGGACTAAAGATGATAGAGGCCGCTATCCGCAAAGATTTAAAACTGGTGGATTCATAAGCCTGGATAGAGGCAGGCATCGACCTATTAAACATGATGGAATACAACAAGGCAGCATTATGGCATGTTACGCCCAATCCATTGGGATCTTAGGCCTCAACCCAACAAATTTAGCCAAATATGATAGATGTTTCCCAAATGCATATATGGCCCTCGAATGGGCCAGAACTCCATTCTGAAGGCACAGCGCTGGAATGTTCAACACTACCTTCTCCCCAGAGGAAGCACTACCGTGGATTTTGGCTGGGTTCAAGGCAACCAAGGCCTTACACAGGTCATATACCCATATTCCACCTGCCACCACATCAGACCTGATGAAAGCGAGCTGGACAAAGGAAAAGGCAGTGGAATGGGGACCCTTTTGGGATTGGTCACCAGAAGAGGCCATCAACTGGTCCACCAACAGATTACACCGATGGAGATAAAATACTGGTTCTAAGTGGGGGCCAGTATGGACCTAGTGCATGAATGGCAGCACTGGGGGTGACTAAGCCGATTCATGAAACCCTCAGAGGCCGCCCATTCCTGATTGCAAAGTGGAAAATATGGCGTGATGCCACAACACTCGCTGAGGCTGCAGACTGGGATGCAGTGGGGCTCACCCCCCAATAAGCCCAACCATGTATGGAGCACGAGATCTCGCCACAGGCAGCAACAGCAATGAAAGGGGTCACGACCCCAGACTTGGGCCAAGAATGGCTCAAAGCGGGGATCTGCATCAAAACTATCCAGGATTGGAAGCGATCCTTCCTGGAACCATGATAGCTGCCTCATATGCCACCATAGGCTTCACCCCCTCAGAAGCGTTTCAATGGTGTGAAGCGGGGGTTCCAGCGGACATGGCACAGGTATTCACAGATGGGGGCTGGAACAGCGTTACTTTAAGGGACTGGTGTCAGCGTAGCTCAATTATGCTGGAGGTCCTCCAACAATAAATTCACCCAACATGCAGCCCAGAATCCACTCTCAAATGATACCAACTGGGGTTCTCATCAGTAGATGCCCTAGAGTGGCAGAGCCTGGAGATTGGAGCGCAAATGGCTAAAAGTATCAACCGCCATGGTATCAACAGTCACCAACTTGAAGCGTTCCTCATCTGGGGTTTCAGCCTCAACGAATAGTAAGTTGGATTCTGAAAGGAAAGACCCCTGCTGATGTACCTAAACCAAGCGCGAAATCAAAATTGTACAGCGCATTGGCGGTGCATACTGAGGACAACACCTGGAATGGAGCAGGGAGCCACATCAAATACATCTGTCAATTGATCAGCGGTGGCTTTACAGATCTCCAGGCACCAAAACCATACCTTAAAGATGCTATCCGAATCCACCTACAACTAGTGGAGGAGGAAGAATGGTCCAATTTAATTCTGTCAATTTACCAGGAACTAGATGAAGTCCTAGCTGGAGGGGACTTCTATCATCACTGGGTCCCCAAATGGGGCTATATAGATATAGTGATCCCAGACGAGTTGGACCGCAAGCAGCTCCTCAAAATCAGCATCAAGTACAAGGGGATTTATCTGCAAATGGAGCTGACCAGATACGCCAACCAAACGGCAAGGTGGGTTACCTTCCAGAACCTCCCCACCAACTGCAAACGGGAGTGGGTGCACAAAGCAATCTGGACCAGGTTGTCATACTATGGGGAAGTATGCGAATTCCACCAAGCTGGTGGAGATTACATTGCGAAGTGCCTCCACCCTCAGACAGTGGAAGCGCTGTACAAACTGGCCCCCTGGATGAAACCAAATAAGATTTCTTTACCCAGATTCATCCGCCTGCCCAGCCTTGATAGGGTAGTGTATGTCAAACAGGAGGATGCCAAACAAGCGTTTCAGTTCTGCTATCAGACTGGCCACACTATGGTTCAATGCCACCATTGTAAAGGTAAAACTACTCGGGAGTATGAATATGACCCCATTGGGGGAATTACTAAGGTGGAGCACCAAGACCTTCCTCCGCCTGAAAGCCAGAGAATGGATCCCACGAAACTTAATGGAGGTAGTGGATATGAAATGGCGATGACAAGAATTAGACCTAGCACACAGAGAGGCTTGAGAATGGGAAATGGCAAAACGACCCAAAGCAGATGACAAACCATCTATAAATCTGAACCCTGAATCTTATGCAATGGATGAGGGAACCAGCCCAGGAACAGCAGAGAAACGTCCAACCCAAGTGGAATGGACGGTATGGGAGGAGGAGAGATGGCAGAAGGCGATCCCAAAGAGGTCTTCCAAGCACGGGCAGCCACAGGATTCCAACAAGTCAAAATTGAAGCCCAACAAGATGAAAGGGAGTAAAAAACGAATTGGAAGTCATCAACAAATGAGCCTGAGGTGACCAAAGAAAAATTTGCAGGAAAGTTGAAATTGACAAAATCAGCCGGGCAATTGCCAACTAAAAAATTGAGTTCTGCTGATAAATTGAATAAAGGGGGTGCAAATCCAGCCAATGGATGAGGGCAAATCCACCAGTCTGCCCAAAGAAAACAAGGGGCACCTGGGACCAATCATAAAACCATCCCCATTAACCATTGACAGGGAGATGGGGATGGCGGCCAAATTCCCAGTGCACAGGATGCCTGGGAACATAATCCCAGTCCCAACCAACTGACCCCAAAAACCAAATATTGCACCCCACCAACCATCGACACCACCACCAACAACCAACCTGACCTCTGTACATGACTCAATTCACAACCCAGACAACGCTAAACCTCATACCCATGGGTCAGGCAGCTGGAAATGAGGATAGCAACTACAAATGCTTGGGGGATGGCGAGCATACAAATGAGGAGGAGAAAAATGCACCGCTTAAAAACTAATAATATTGACCTAATTTTTATTTCAGAAATACAAGCTGGTACCCAAAAAATGGTGCTGAGCTCTAACTGCAATGTGAAAAACTATCTGTGGTCCCACAAAATAGGCTACCAAGCCCTATAGACAGACCATGTGGCAATAGTCGCAATGGACAAGAAAATTGGCCTGGAATTTGTGGAAGAAACTCACGCTGGTAAGATCTTGATAGTGATGGCTACAAACAGAGAAAATGGCAGGAGCATACAAGTGGTAGCAGTCTACGCCCCACCAAAGCTCCATGAATACTGTATTTTTTGGGATTTCTTAGCAGAAGTGCCATCTGAAGTGATGACCGTAATAGCAGGCGACCTGAACTGCTGGATGAATGCGAGTTGGGATACATACCCAATGAGAGAACACCTCAACAGTAAAGCCAATAAATGCTTGATTACCTAGTTAAATTGGGGATGTGCCTAATGATTGACAAAGAGGATGACGACCTGGCCAACCTAATGTGGTGGACATATGATGCCACTGGATCCCCACTGTCAGGATCATGGTTAGACTACATCCTCATATCATTGGACCTCAGACTGATGACGTCCAACAGCGAGGTTAGCATAAATGCCAAAAGCGACCACATGGTCGTCCAGGTGGAGATTGACCTTGATGAACCTCCGAGGAACCACAAGTGGCAATTGGAACCAGCCATGTTAAGGAATGGGGGTTGGCACCAAATGGTAGATGTGGGACTGGATCAGCTAATAGCGCATCTAGACAACCGCCTGGATCTAGACCTGCTAGAAAGATGGACCTGGATCAAAATGAAGATGAAACATGATAGTTTGAAGTTTGAAAAAGCAACCTCCTACAAGTGAACAGCCACCGTAAAGCAACTGAAGTCTAAATTAGAAAGCCTGAGACTCACCCACCAGGACAGCGAGGACTGGTGGAGCGAGTACCAAATAATGCACAAAAAATATTGGGCTATAATGATGAAACAAGACTCAGAGAGACGGACCAATGTAACTTACTGATATCAGAGCTTAGCGGGGATGATGACCAAAGAGGGCCTTAAACACCTCAAGGAAATCTAAACTAAGGCTAGGGTACAGGAAGTGGAGACAGCAGATGGGGAAGTATCAACAGACTTCAAAATGATCAAGCGTGAAGTTGAGCTTTTTTATGGCGATCTATTCTGAAAGTGAGAAACGAGCAAATTGGCGACAAAAACCTTTATTGACCTGTCCAAGCCAGCACTGGGTGGCAATAGGCCAGAATATGTTGCCAAGCTATCTGCCAAAATCTCTATTGATGAAGTTAAGAGAGCGCTAAAGGAGTCACCAAGTGTGAAAGCACCAGGCCCTGACAATATGTGTGCAGAAATATACAGCATATTCTGAGACCGCATTGCACTGGAGCTCAAATCCCTCTTTAACCACTTTTTGACACATGTCAAACAAGTTCCAGGAGGACATGAGACCCAAATTGTACTTCTGTACAAAAAAGGCCTCAGATGCCAACTTCATAACTGGCGCCTGATTGCACTATCAAACGCTGATTATAAACTGCTCATGCACAAACTATCTAATCAGCTGATGGCAACAGCACCATGCATGCTCCATAGGGCCCAACATGGTTTCATTAAAGGCTGCAGTATATGGGACAGCTTAGGTTCAGTCCAGAGCATACTCCAGGATATGAGGGGCATCAAACAAGGATACCTTATGTTTCTCAACATAGAAAAGCATATAACCGAGTAGCATGGTCATTCCTACATGAGGCACTGAAGGTGGTCAGTAACCCCAACACGTTTTGGGCATGGATAACGATGCTATACTCAGGTCTGGTAACAAAGGTTATGGTCATGGATGGTTCAACCAACGAAATCTCTGTTGGGCAAGGTCTCCACCAAGGAGACCCCATATTACCAATACTCTTCAACTTTGCAGCTAACATTCTACTAGCGGCAGTGAACATGAAACTTTGGGGTTTAGTCCGCCCTAACCAAATGCCACTGAAGATGCTAGCATTTGCAGATGATACAGTTGTAGGAATAAGCTCCTTGACTGACCTCTAGGGCGCTGAAGATCTAATAAACCTTTACCAGCTTGCATCAAATGCAAAAATAATTTGGCAAAACCTCAGTGATGAGAGTCAGCAACCTAAACTTCAGCCCGCCAACTGACACAATGCCAATTATGAGCTCCCAGACAGTCTGATACCTCAGGATACTCTTCAATGACAAGGGACCAGCTGTACTGGAGACTGAACAAGAAGTATTAACAAGCTTATCATTCTGAATGTCATGCTGGAAAAGCGCTAGACTATGCCTTGAGGAGAAAGTGCAGGCGATAAATGTCTTCATCTTCTTGAAGCTATGGTATGTTGCTCATGTGCTGCTGATGAGCCCAAACCTAGAGAAGAAAATCAGGTCAATGCTCTGAACTTTCCTGTGGTTTAAGGTGAAGGTGGCACCAATTCCACTGGAAGCCCTGTCAAAACCAAAAAACAAAGGAGGCATGGGCCTACTGGACTTTGAATCTCACACCCAGCACATATAGGGAAAGTCATATATGAATTTAACACAGATGCACATGTGCTGCCCAACTCTAGATTGGGTGTGAACTGGGAAAGGGCTCAAGGCCTCCAAGAGTCAGTATTCCCCTGATCATTACATGAATGGATGGTGAACCACCTGAAGATAACCTCATGAAAAGGAGCCCCACACTACTGGTGACTCTGCAATTGGGCCATGCACCAGGGTGGGTGGTCATTTAAAAAATTGGACCAAGAGGCCAACCAAATTCAAAGGTATGTCAAAGCACATAATTCCACAATGATTACTGCAACAAGCTGAGAGGAATATGACTAAATTGCCGATGAATATACAACCAAGTTGATCAGAATTAGGTACAAATTGATGCTAATAGAATATGGGGATCCACTCCCAAAACTGGGGTGCAATCTACCCACCCACCCATGAATCCTTAATGACTAGACTACCAAAGGCTAAGACACCAACTGCCCAATGAAGGAGTTGATTTTGGGCCTGAACACACACTTGGCTACAGCCAAACAGCGGTCAGTAATATAGCAGATCCTTAATTGGGTATTCAAATTGGGCAATCACAGCAGGCCAGATTACCAGCACAAAGAATGCCCCATATGCACCAAACTGGAAGCAGAAATAGCATATTTTTTTTAGTACTAGATGGTCAGAAATAGCATATTGCTATCATAAATGTGCCATGTTCAAAAAATAATGGTCCACAATGTGATACATCCTATCAGGTGATTATTTGCCTCCAGGTATACATCCATTGCAGAACCTGTTTACAAAAACCCTGAGAATGGCTCTGATCCAACTATGAGCCTTCATTTACCATTATTGTGTTTGGGTAATTCACTGTGCACTTGTTGCCAAGGTTATGAGTAACAAGCGCCCCCATTACAGAGGTTTGGTATTGAAGACCATTCAGATTATCTCTGATCAGCTCCATAAGATCTCAAAATTCTTGCACATAATCCCCAGGTGTTATAAGGCCACGCGTTTGGCTTTTCTTGCTGGATTGCTCATCGCACATGATGAAGCTACTAATTGTCTTAGAATAGTATGGCCTGTAAGCCTGCTGCTGCTAGAACTGTGGCTAGCGATGGTGATCACCAATCAGCAATGGTCGGAGAAGCTAGAACTCTAGTGGCCCAAATCCCCAGTCTTTTTTACCTTTGGCCAAATTGCCTGTATTCTGCCCTCCCCTCTTACTTTCCCTTAAATTTATTTAATAAAGTATTGAGCTTAAAAAAATAAGCCTGGCTAGCTCAATCGGCAGAGCGTGAGACTCTTAATCTCAAGGTTGCGGGTTCGACCCCCGCGTTGGGCTTTAATTTATTTTTTATTGCGTTGATGCTCCCCCTCCTTTTAATATGTCCCACTAGCGCTAAAAAAGCAATTTGTTAAGCTTATTGTGTATCAAAAATTCTGATAAACTTTATATAGGTTATCATCTATAAGGTATAAAGTTAAAAATACTCTACATATTAACATACACTACTTGGCATACTTTATCTTTCTATAATTGACTTTATTGTCACAATATGATAATTTACAATTATGACTGAAACTAAAGAACTTATGTGTAAATCTCTTAGAAAGTCTTCATTCTAAAGACTTGATAGTTACAAAATATATACTATCCAAAGATAAAAACACAGCAAATATGATTATTTAAACTTGGTATTTATAGTTAAAAGGTAAGGGCCTGAGACTTTCATTCTACTATGCCCTTTTATTTTTAAGCCATGGTTCACTATCCAAAAATAAGTTTTTACTCAATTGTATGCAACAGATATATCACATTTGATCTTTAAATAGTTGGGAATTTAAATAAAAATGTAATACTAAGTATAAATTGTAATTATATAAAAAGGTTTATTATATAATATAACTATGTTATAATGAGTTATGGTGCATGTATCTACAAATTGTTACTAATAAAGAACTGTCTTCATTTATTTGCCAAAAAGTTGGTTAAGTTTATGCTTATTCACTTTTTAGATCAATCTTTGAGATTTCTTTGCTTATCCCCATATGATCATTATAAAATATTCTATATGAATCAATGAGTGCTTATACATTGCATACTTGTAAATTACCATTAAAAATTTATAAATCTTAATTACAATTATATAAAATTTACTATTAGGTATAAGATATAACCTCTAGCTTTGTTTTAACCTGGTTTTTAATTTGGAGCTATAATATAAAAAACATAATATATTACCTTAATTAATACTATAAGAACTAAAGATGATAAGTTTTTGAGAATTCCTTTTTATTCATATATATTGGTCTTATTACCTTTCTCTTTTAAATTAAAATATCATCTCTTTTAGAAGTATGTTATTAAACTTTTATTCTTGTTTATGTAGCTTTTACTTTATCTCAGTTGTAATATATATAAACAATAATATTTTAGGACATGGAGCCTAATAATATTGCATAATGATGGCATTCTAAAAAAGTAATTGAGGTGGGTAGACCTTGGGACAAATACACCATGACAAGATTTTTTATAGCCAGAACAGATTTTGAACATAAGGTGAACAAAACCTGGACTATAGAGGAAGCAGGTTTACCCTTCCAGGCTAAACACCCTTCTGATGGCATTCAATTTTTTTATAATTTAGTAACTTGGACGTGGTAAAATTAAGACAAAAAAGTATTTTAATGTTTAAGATGGAAAATATTTTATTCTAGATATGCATATAAAATTTCCTACCCCCTTTATATCTCAAAGCCTTGTTATCACCATTATATCTATTCTACTAAGCTTTATAGATTGTCAAATTATCATAGTAACAAATACTGTTTATTTACTAGTACCCTTTATAAGTTTATATCATAGTATAACTTTGCAGATTTTCTGGGCATAAAGTCTTGATAATAAAGTATTAATCAACAATTTCATTTCCTACATATATATACTAAAGATCTTAATAAGAAGACTTTCCAAATATAGTTAAATTTGAAAACTTATACCTGTTTCTGAATTATCACAGGAAAGTCAGCCCAATGTATACAGTAGGTCAAACGTTCTTTAGACCTAATTCCCATAATATATATACAAAAACGTAATTTTATATTAATAATAAATATGTGATGTATTTTTTCTGAGATTTTAAAAAAGACTGAATTATACCAAAAATAATGAATAAATTTTTTAAAGAATGAAAATAGGTATGTGCAAAGAGTTTAGAGATATGACACAACTTTATAACTATTTACTGTTTTTTTAAGGTATAACATAAGACAAGATGTGGCATTGCTTATAGATGTCTATAGTCTAAAATATAAATAGTACATTTTAAAAAGTAAATACCTTCCTAATATTAGGTCCCAAAGTTAGGCAAAAAAATAAAGTAAATATGATTTTATTTGCAGGTCTAATTATTTGCTCTAGCAATACATTTCCAAAAAACCCTTTAAAGGTGTCAGGATGAGGTGATCAAATCCAACCATCCCAGAAGAGCTCAAGGCAACCAAATCCATAGAAATAAGGATTTTTAATTATAATAAATAGAAACTAACAATTAAGGGAAAAAGATCCTTAATTGTCATATATCTCTTGAACTTTTTTAATATGATAGCAGTAACCAAGATGTTGCAAAAAGAACATGATTTTTATTTTTTACTAAAACCAAACTATAAAGAAATTAGGTAAGAAATTTTAGGTAAAATATTAAGCGCTTCTGAGCTAATATCTATACTGATTTGCTACTCAGGGATTTGATGGCATCTAGTTACATTTTTTAAAGTAACAATAATTGAATGTCTCACCACCTTGGGTTCTGCTTGCTTAACTATGGGGATTTTGAACTTGGGGCATCAAAAGGGGAAATTGTTGCATAGATTTGACACTAATTCAGCTAGGTTAAACTTCCTGAGAGAGCAGTAAAACCGACACTCATATGCCAACTGTGCTTTTTCTTTAAGATTAATCCTGTGTATGTTGGAATCTTCCCTTGACCCAACGGTGTTTATCTCAACCTCTTTCCTTTAAAGCCTGACCTTACAAGGAGTCCTTCTCAAAGTGAGTGTTTTCAACTATAGTGCACTCAAGACTGTTTACTTGAAGTCACTACTTCCACTTAATTTCAGTTAAAGTGAAAACCCAAATGAAGGACAAACTTAAGATTTTATGAAATAGACTTTTTATTTAAGAAAAATTTAGCATTTTTATACTTAATACTAAAAATTGGGAGGTAAACTAAATTGAATGATAAATTGAATAGTGGATTGAGAAAAATTGAATCTTCTTCAGGAACTTCAGTGCAGTCTTCTTTAATTGATTTCTCTCTTGGGCACTAATTTTCTCAAGGTCCTGAATTTGTGCACTGCGGCAGTGTGTGAAGCTGTGGTATCAGGGTCATCAGCTCCGTGGCTCCTGTGCACTTTGGTGGAGTCCAAATTTTTATTACCATCAGTGGGCTTCATTTTCTGGTTGCTTGATGGCACCGTTTTTCTTTAATTTCAATTGTTTTCCTTTTTGGTGCACAGTTCTGCACCTAAATTGCCCTCTTCCTTCTCAGCGTTACTCAAATAAATTTTTCCTTTTCAAGAGCATAGCTCATTTGAAGTTTTTTCATTTTATGATTTGCACCTCTTTGACGATTGGATTGTTTGACATTTCATCTGTGACATTATTGCTATCACCATTTTTGTGGCAAATTTGATTTGGAATCTTATCATATTTGGAGCTAGACTCAATTTGTGTTAATAAATCTTGATTTGATTGGAATTTACTTGTTCTACCAGAGCTCAAGGATTTACCAATTTAACAGCGCACCAAATCTGTGACACCACCTCTTCCAAGATGAGACTAAGGGTAGTATCTTAGTTTCTCGCATGGGCTCTGTTGAACACAATGTTGATGGCATCATCTCAGATGGACTATTCATGGCCCCTCTTGGCCAGTACAGTCCAAATGGATGAAGCTTCTCAGGATGGCTTATGCAGACATGGTAAAACAATCCTTTATTGTTGACTCCATATTCTGGTAGTTTGGCACATCTCTGACTGTCCTTCTGCCCTTTTTGAATACTATGCTAGATGTTCTTCCAAGATTCTCTTTGTATGCATATGATCTTATCAGCCAACTCTTGCTGATAGTTCCCAGAGGGTAATTTATTGAAATCCGCGGAAAGTATTGGAGCCAACAGGTAGGTAAGGCGGCTTCTCTCCTGTAGAGCGCCATGAAAGGAGACATCCCAATGACCCTGTTTTAGCTAAGTCAGCAAGAAAACAGTGCAGATGGTAAGAGGAATCCCACTTCAATTTGTAGTTAACTGATATTTTCCTGAGGATCTCAGCTAACATTCCGTTTAATCATTCCACACTTCCATTTGATGATGATGTATAGGGGTAGTGAACAGCTGTTTCACCCCTACCAAGTCCATAAGCTATCTCACTACTTCAGAGATGAAGTTCTTCCCATTATCCAATAGCAAGATATGGGGACAACCGTGTCTTGTGATAATCTGATTGTAAAAGAATTGGGAGGTGGTCCTTGCAGTGTATGTATTGATTGTCGCTGCCTCAATTTACTTTGTAAAGTGGTCAATTGCTACTAGAACAAACTTGTTTCCACTTGATGCAGTTGGTAGTGGTCCTTCCACATTGATAGATACATTGTGAAAAGGATGCGGATGATGGGTTGATGTAAACTCAAACTTCTTTTCCAACAGTCTAAAGCTCACACATGGGATACACATCTCCAAGGACTGGTTCACCTCGTCAGTCATAGCCTCCCAATAGAACCAGTCCTTGAGATAGGATAGAATCTTCTGAAATCTATGTCCAACATATTGTGTGCCTCCATTACTACTTCCATTTGGTTGCTAGGTTGCACACATGGATACCATTTTCCCTTAATAAACTTCTGAAGTTTTCCGACTACTCTTTGCATGTCCTTTAAACATCATCTTAATACTGACTTGACTTCTTTGAGCCTTCTTCCCATTCCTCTTTGGGTAATCCAATTAGGTCATACAGTTAATCGCTATTGTGAACATGCAAATGGAACACAGGCAATCTTGAGAGCCCATCTGCATTCAGGTGGTTGCTTCCAGCCCTGTGTATAATTTCGAAGTCATATCCTTGGAGTTGAACAGCCCATCTGGCTAGTCTCCCATCAGGATCCTTCATGCTCCTGAGCCAGTGTAAGGATGCATGGTCCGTTATGACTTTGGGGTGAACTCCATATAGGTATAGCCAGAAATGCTTCACTGCTCTAATTACTGCAAGACATTCACGCCCTGTGACCGTGTAGTTTCTTTCCACTTTGGTAAAGACCTTGAAAAGATATTTGATGGAATGATCAATTCCCTCATCTTCTAGTTGCGCTAGCATCACACTGAGTTCTATATCACCAGCATCGGTTATAGGTAAAGGGTCTTGTTGAAGTCCAGGTATGTTAGGATCAGCGCCACTACCAACTTCTTTTTCAGATCCTCAAAGGCTTGGTCTTGCTCTAGTCCTCACTCAAACTTAGAATCCTTATTTAGTAGGTACATCAGGGGAGTAGCCAAATTTGCAAACTGTGGGATGAACTGTCTGTAGTAGCCAATCATGCCCAGGAACACCTGGACATCCCTCATACTCTTTGGATGCTCCATTTAGGTTATTGATTTCACCTTTCCTTCTTGAGGTCGAATCCCCTGTGCACTGATCTCATGTCCCAAGAACTTGAGTTGCTTCTTGAGAAAGGTGAACTTGCTCCATTTCAGTACAAGATTTGATTCTTTCAACTGCATGAACAAATCTTGAAGGTACTCAATATGCTCTCTGAAAGTTCTACTGAATACAGTTATATTGTCCAGATAGATTAGAACACTCGTCATCTTAATTCTCAAAATATTTGGTCCATGGCGCGTTGAAAGGTTGCCAGGGAGTTGCACAGCCCTTGTGGCATCCAGTTTAATTTGAACAAGCCTTGGCTGCTGATCAAGGTGCACTATTCCTGGTATTTGAGAGACATTTCAATCTGTCAGTACTTACTGACCAGGATCATTTCTAAAAAAACTTAACTGCCCAACTGTTTCAAGGCATTGTTGATTTTTGGGAGAGGGTAAGAATCTTTTTTATTGTGTTTTCATTCAAGCGATGGTAGTCCATGACCACCCTGTGAGATCCATATTTTTTGCACACCAATAGGAGTGGCGATGCCCATTACTCTTTGAGGGCCTCAACAATCCAGCGTCTGTAAGTTGTTGAAGCTCCTTAGTGATGACCTCCTCTTCCAAATTCAATCAGTGATATGGCTTCTATTTATAAAAGGTATAGCTACCCTGTATCCAAACAGTGTATCTCTCCTTTACACAGACCATAATAATTTGGTCCTTGGCTAAAATATCTTTACACTCTTCCAGGTAATCATCCAGATCTTTCCATTCTTCCTCCGTCATGTCAGCAAGTCCCAATTTGTCTAATCCTCCAACAGCATGTACCAACTTGATGGTATCGCAATTGTTTAGTTTCATGCATGCCACAACTTGTCCTTTCTCAATTTGGATAGGCTGAGTGGTGATGTTCCCCATGAGGATAGTCACTTCATCCTCATGACTAGAGTCAAAGAATCCAGGCAGCACGCGTGGCTCCTGTTTGTGTAATTCTTATCAGGTGTATATTTTGAGTACAGTGTTCTGGGGGATCTTCACATTTATGGCGGTGTACATAACTTTTTAGTTCTCCTGTCTAATCTTCATTGCCTCATTGGCACTTAAGGGTACCCCATCTTCGGTGCACACTGAAGCATGTAGTTGCTTCACACCTTTTTTTGCAAAGTATGTAGTGCACTGGGTAAATTTATTGCTCATTTTTTACCAGACATGTCCGCTGCTTCCTTGATTTCAGGTCTTCATCCTTAAACACAAGGGGCATCTGGTAGTTTAGCAGACTTACAGTGCTGCAAACAAAGTCAATATTTTGCTCTAAACTCCAATAAAAACTGTGTGACAATAAGGAAGTCATAGTTGTCATTGTCCAAGACCATGGCAGGGGCAGTGAGTACCATGCATCCAAAGAGTAGGGGTAAGGCAGAGTAAGCCACTAATGCACGCGTGGTGTCAGGTCCTGCTGTCTGATATCTCACATGGTAGTCAATGTCCGGCATGAATTTTAGCTTCTTCATCAATTTTGAGGACATGATATTGACTGGGGCACCAGTATCGAGGACTGCCAATACACATACACGCTGTATCACAACTTTCACTTTGATTACACTCTTCCCAAATGGATTTTCAGTTGACAGCACTTTGTAAGCTGACTTTTCAAATTCCACTAATTGCTTAGGTGGATTGGGCGTCGATTTGGCATGCAGTGCAGTAGTCTTCTAGATATCCTTGAAGGTGTCCAGTACAAGTTGTTTGCCTTCCTCTAGACTATCAACCACTTTAGTGGGCTTCATTGCTTGAGTTAGGTATGTAGAGTTCAGCCCCTCATCGGTTAATCCATGTACCCATAACTGTTCAGATACAGATACAGTACTAGGGGCTCCTAAGACATTGTAACTGGCATCCATCAAGTCTTCATTATGTTGATCATCTTCTCCTTCCACGTATAGGTTCACCCAATTTACGGCTCCATGGGTTTCCTCTTTTGGTGAAGGGGGTTTTTCTTCATCACCTTTCATTGGAAAAGATTGCCAATAGGGACCAGGCTTGTAATATTTGTGGCACATGAACTCCTTGCGCTGATACCGTGTAACTGGTTTGAAGTTCTTGTTGTTTTGGCTTGTCAATCTTGTCCTGTGTAGCATACACCGCTTTTCCAACTCTGCATGTTGGTTGAGTCATTGGTTTGTTTTCAATATTATAAGTTCCTTGAACATTGATTAAAGCTTCCCTGATGGCCTTGAGTGATCCAGCCATTTTGACCACAAGCGTCATGTGCATCTTGAGGGCTGGGTGTGCTTCTAAGGAACTGAGTAGGACAATCTTCGCGGTATGTAAGTCTAAAGTCCCTGTTTTCCATAGATGTTGTGCTCAAAGGTATTATTCAACGGCATAGTTTGCAACTATTTCCATCTTGCCCAATTTAATCAATGTTAACTTTTGCTTCATATTTTCATCACCCTGTGCGCTACCAAATTTTGATAACAGGATTTCCTTGACTTCCAGTACAGGCTTCAGGGCGTAAACTAGTGCTGAGTTTCTCTTAAGCTTTGCAGCTCTTGCAGCCTTGGATGTGACGAGCCTTATGCTTGTCACTAGCGCCGTTTATGCTGTTCTCATACATTTGTAAAAACCCAGCTATTGTTCCTTTGCCAGGATTGAACATGGTTTTTCAATAGGGTTTAAAGTTTGGATCTTCCTCTACTGGAGTGCTTTGCTGATGTCATGGAGATGTTGCTCCCTGTGCAGCTAACACCAGCGTTTCCAAATGTGAGGTTTCTAGTGAAGGTCTTAGAGCAGGCTGTGGTTTTACTTAAAGTTGATCCTTAATTTTCTACAAGTTTCAATCAATGTGTTCAAAAAAAGTCTCATGGTGGTCTAAAAGTTCACCATAATTATTCAATGTTCATATATTTATTCCATTTTCTGATTCAAGGTGTTGGACCCATTCCTCGAGTCCCTTCAGACTAATTTCAATTTTTCTATTCACTGGTGTGTGCCCTAACACTGGAGTAGTAGCCACTTGAGCTGTCAATGGTGTCTGAAACCAAATCTAGGTACAACCTCAATTCCTCTACTTCTTTTTCCAATGCTTGCCTTGCCTCAATCAATTCTTTTTCAGTTGGGAATAGGCTTACTGCTTATTCTTCATCTTGGTATAACTTCATGGTCTCAATACTAGGCATTTCCGTCTGCCCTGAACTCTCTTCTCAACGGTGTGGTTGGCATCAACCCTGTAGTGAGCACCAGTCTCGCCGTCTTGGGTTCTGCTCACTTAACTCTGGGGATTTTAAACTTAAAGCGTCAAAAAGAGTAATCTGTTGCACAGATTTGACACTAACCAGCTAGGCTTAGACTTCCTGAGAGAGCAGTAAAACTGACACTCATATGCCAACTGTGCTTTTTCTTTAAGATTAATCCTGTGTATGTTGGAATCTTCCCTTGACCCAACGGTGTTTATCTCAAACTCTTTCCTTGCAAGCTTAACCCTACAAGGAGTCCTTCTCAAAACGAGTGCCTTCAACTGTATTGTACTCAAGACTGGTACTTGAAGTCACTACTTTTCGCTTAATTCCAGTTAAAGTGAAAACACAAATGAAGGACAAACTTAAGATTCTGTGAAATAGACTTTTTATTTAAGAAAAATTTATCATTTTTATACTTAATACTAATATTGGGAGGTAAACTAAAATTTGAATGATAAATTGAATAGTGGATTGAGAAAAATTGAATCTTCTTCAGGAACTTCAGTGCAGTCTTCTTTAATTGATTTCTCTCTTGGGCACTCATTTTCTCAAGGTCCTGAATTTGTGCACTGCGGCAGTGTGTGAAGCTGTGGTATCAGGGTCATCAGCTCCGTGGCTCCTGTGCACTTTATGGGAGTCCAAATTTTTATTACCATCAGTGGGCTTAATTTTCTAGTTTCTTGATGGCACCGTTTTTCTTTCATTTTGATTGATTTCCTTTTTAATGCACCGTTCTTCACCTAAATTGTTCCTTTCCTTCTTGACGTTACTCAAACAAATATTTCCTTTTCAAGAGCATATCTCATTTGAAGTTTTGTCATTACTGGTCTGCACCTCTTTGACGATTGGATTGTTTGACATTTCATTTGCAACATTATTGCTATCACCATTTTCATGGACAATTTGATTTAAAATAATTATATTTTTGGATCTAAATTCAATTCATGTTAATAATTCTCGGGCTTCAATTGGAATTTCCTCAATTCTACCAGAGGTTGAGGGTTTACCAATTTTTTGGCGTTCTGAATCCATGACAGAATGCTTAGATTGAGTTTTTACACCCACATCAAGAAGTTTTTATGTAATTGATTGGGGATCACCCCTGACAATAATATCCTATAAAGTCATAGAATGAGCTTATATACCACCATCAGATTTTCATAAATCTTCAGTTTGAGCCAGAATGCTGAAAATTCCCCATCCAGATCTTATCATAGGGGGATAAACAGTAAAAAATTGATTGTGTACTTAATTTATCAGTCTCCAGAGCAACCTTAACAACTAAGTGTTCATCTACCCATTTATAAATAACTTTAATAAGTCCTAACCAATTTGAACCTAATTGGTTATCAGGTCTACCAGGCTGGTGATGGTAGAAGAGGACTAAATCACCTAGCTGGAAGGTAGTTATAAGGGATGTGTAACGTAAACTGATTGGTCTCTATGGTGGTACTTGAAGAAATTTTTTTAAACAAAAGCCTAAGGTCAGATATTCTCATTAGCAATTACTCTCACAGTAACTTCAGGGGCTTCAGTGGAGGCTTGGTCTAACTTGGCTTGCATGTAAGAGGGCAACTGGGAATTGCGTCCATACAGGCTTGAATGGGGACAATTAGATAATCCTATGTAACTTATTTGATATGCAAGAGCTTCAATAGGTGGGTATTGTGACCAATGTAGAGGGTTTGTTAAAGCCATATCTCTGAAGGATTAAAATTAGTGTGGCGTTTACTTGCTCTATCATTCCATTGGTTGCAGGAAGGTAAGGAGCGGAAAACATTTGAGTTGAACTCATTAGTTTGATTAATTTCTTACCAACAATGACTGATAAAATCTGACTATTATTGAGGATAAAAATGTTATGGAACCCATGTTAGGTTATAATTCAATTATATGGGAATGTGGCAGTACTTTTGATGAGTGAAGGGTAGTGATAAAGCTTTGATCTACCTGGTTATATGATCAACAGCTAGCAAGAGGAACCAATGCCATTAGATGCTAGAGGGAGTGGTCCCAAAATGTCAAAACTTATAGTTTGAAAGGGTTCACAGGATAGAACCACTGGATGTTGAAATTATGGATTTGGTCCATACTGACTTTTGCATACCAGACAAGACTATAATAAACCTTAAATTGATGGAGCATCCCTTTATAGTAACACTGAGCTTTGAGCCACTGATAGATATTTTGGAATTTCCCATGGCTTACATTCATGCGTCCTCCTAATATAACATCTGTGCAAGCAGAAGTTCAGATATAGGGTAGAATTGTCTTGATACTGGGTTGTAGAGGTTACCATCCCTAATTTGTAGGTTTGCTTACCTTTTCTCTAACTTCTTTGTATAGTAAGATACTCATTTTTGCAAAGGAGGTTGTGTTGAAATATTTTAGAGTTGTTCATCATCAGTGTTTTAGAGTTATTATGAGTAACTGAGATAAACAATCCATGTTTAGATGTATTGGCCCTGGGCAATGTACACCGGAGAAATTTTAGTTTTGGAGCATAAAAGCCTATTGGACCATCACCAGTCAGGATCTTTCATCTTCTTGAGCCATCAAATTGAATCATGATATAATTTTATGGTGAAGTGTGCCCCATATAAAAAGGGTAAGAAGCGCTAATGGCCACTGGTACTTGCAAACACTCACATTCAGTAACACTATAACTGCATTTGGCTCTAGATAAAGTTTTTCTATAAAATTTGATGGGATGATCCAATAGATTTTCATCTTATTGGGATAATATGACTCCTATAGCTATACTAGCTTTAAAAAGTAAAAATAGTTTGTCAAAAACTAGAATATATGAGTGCAGGGGATTGGGTAAGAGCTATATGTAGCTGGTTAAAGGACTTCTGCTCTTCTTTCCACTGGAAACGATTTCCTTCTTTAACGGATAAACTAAGGGTTCAGATGGTTTTACAAGATATGGGATGAATTGGTAATATTATACAACCATTATTAGAAAGACTTGTACATCTTGAAATGACTTAGGTGAGGAAATCTCAGGATTAGCTGTGACTTTGTTGTCCATCAAGGAAATTCCTTATTAATTACCTTATGCCCCAAAGATTATTTCACTTAGGAAAAAGGAACATTTGGAGGTTTTAAGTCTAAAAATGATTGCCATAATTTCTAGTTTATTTTTTAGGTAAGATAAGTAATAAAAGTTTTTGAGAAGATGGTTATAATGTCAAGGTAGACTAAAATGTAAGAGCATTTTAAATTCTCAAATAATCCACCCATCACTCTTTGAAAAAGTGGCAGGGGCGTTTCATAGCCCCTGAGGCACCCCATTTTAGGCTCAACTAGCCCTTTACTAAAAGTAAAGCGCATTTTCCTGATCTTCAGGAGATAAGTCTATCTGCAATACCCACTGGCGAGATTTATTTTTAAGGAAAATACTTTGATTTGAATATTAGATGTAGAGAGTCATCTATATGAGGTAGGGGATAACTATCCATTGAGTAATGTTTTTTGGTAGTAATAGTCATGACAACTCAGTGGCGTCCATCTTTTTTATAAATTTATAAAGTGTTGAGGCCCGGTGGCTTGTAGATGGTACAAGTAGCACAGTCTCTTGTTAGCTGTTTTAATTCTAGTGCTACTTGATCCTCCTTAACTTTCAGATATTCTGTTGGCTTGATCCTTATATGGAGGATTATCTTCAGTTTCCACTTGAATTACTTTAGACATCTTCCCATAATCACCTGGTCCCAAAGGAATATATCTTTATATTCTTAAAGGAGGGCTTATACATCCTGGAGTTCATTAGGAGTGAGGATGTCCCAAATCTTACCTTTGACCAGAGTTATGGTTGCTAGAGGATTAAAACCTAAGTCTTTTTTAGAGCTGAAACTGCTTACATATGTGATATTTTCGATGGGACAGAGTTTTGAATAGGCGATGAATGAGTGCCAAAGAACTTGAAGAGTCTTGAAGTTAAATTTCTCAGTAAAACAGAGGTAAAATTTCTGTAAAAAGTATTTGAGGTGGGTCAACCTTGAGACAAATATGCCACACTGAGATTTTTCTAATTAGTACAGGTTTGAACTTGTATTGAACAAAACCTGCACTAAGGTGGGAGCAGGAATCACCCTGCCAGGATAACCACCCTGAGATAAATTTTCTGTAGGTGAGATCTAATATCCCAGGCAGGTCTGCGCTGAAATTAAAAAGGGATTATGGTGCACATATAACTCTAAAAACTTGATTAAGGGAATGTGAATCTTAATTCTGGAATCCAGTATAACTTGAAAACTGAGTGCTATACTAAAGGAATAATGGGCATAAAGAGACATTTTATCTTAGGCATCTACTACATTAGGCAACTTAGTTTTAAGCCCCAGGTTTTGATACTATACTCTGTAGATAGAAGTAGGGCATAATGAGGCAGGTACACTTTTACTTCCCTCTTATTTTTAACTGGTAAATCATTGTTGATGGTATCTGATATCCTAGAATTAAAAGTATTTGTTTTTTGTGTTCAATTATAGTTAAATTCTCGCATTAGTTGAACTTCTATGAGTAATTCAATATTTCTTATTTTCTAAAGATACTGTAAGGTTAGTAATAAGAAATTTACCAAATAAGAGGGTAAGGCAGAGTATGCTCCAATCGCTGTAGGAGACTGAGCTCAAGCCTTCTCACATTTAGCCTTGCATATTAGGTCAGGAGAATTTTGATTTTCTGTATAAGTTGGGAGGATATATCATTAACCTGGGATCTGGTACCAATTTTAACCAAAGCTTTAACTCTATGAACGACTACTTCCTTCATACCACCAAAATGTCTGAATTGGGAATCAACGGCTAAAAGAAAGTCAGTAGATACTTGTTGAGAGGCCAGATGAAGTTTTTTCCTCAGCCAGGCTTGGTTTTTAAATTGTTTCAAGTTTTGTTGGTTAATTACACTCTTGCTAAAGGAACAGACTGCCAAATTTGTTTTGGTAATTGACAAATATAAAAATAAAAGAAGTTAAGGTCTTAAATTGACTTAAATAATTAGAGGTACGCTGATTTCAGTAATGGTGGCTAATACAAAACAACCAGAAGTACTAGGCATAGAACTAGAAGGTTGAGGCCCTTGATATTCGTCAGCAGAGGGAGCCTCTTATCAAAAGCTGACTGATCTTTTGCTGCCTTATTTTTAATAAGTTGGCGTCAGTTGTTTAAAATGTGGTTGGTATGCTTGCAATTGTTGCGTATTACTTTATTTAGGAGAGTTGAAAGGAGTTAACTCTAGAAATTTGAGGCTGAGGCTTGTGGTTAGGACGAGGTGGTCCAGTAGGTTTAAACAGATTGGAAGGAATCTTCAAAAGGGATTTCTTAATATGCATGAGAGACTTAAGATTGGGCTTTACAGCCTTGAGGTATAGCTGTATTTTGAGCATGATTTTAAAAGCTGATAAAGAGGCGGTAGTAGCATTATCCAATGTAAGATGATTTCCTGCAACCAAAGTCTAGGCCTCAAGATAAAACATTTGGGTGAACTCATTAATGGATTCTCCTTAATTGAGGATTTTCCTTATGAACATATGTTTCTAGTTGGCTGATGTTAAGTTACTCCTAAATGCCCAAAGAAGAGAAGCCCTGGCGTTATTCCAAGTGCAACAAGTCATTAAATGAGTTATGTTAATCCTGATCTACTTGAATAAGATGGTTGGCCAATTTTTTTAGCTGTTAATAATTGGTAGCTTCCTTCATTGCAATTTCATAGCAGTACAAGAATGAGAAAACGCTTCCTACCACAGAGAGAATTTTTCATTAAAAGAGGTCTTGTCAAAGGTATTTAAAGTTTTTTGACAAATGCCAATTACAGACATCAGAGGTGCGCCTCTGGTTAAGAAGGAAGCAGCATTATAGAATATCCTTGAGTGTGGAGGGCATCCACTTGATTATACAACTCGTTTATGTCTTTAATTATCAAATAAACTCGTTCATGTGCAACACAAAGTGCCATTTTGGTGGTAATTATATGAACCAGCTGTTTAAGTTTATTCTTTAAAAAGGCAGTTGTGTCTTAAAGCTCAAGTTGATGTTTCTGTGATGAGAAATTGCTGTTCCAACCTCCATACTAAAGGGGATAGTTAATCTATGGTTTAAGTAGTTTGTGGTGAGCGTATAAAGAAACTTCATAATAAAGAGGCATCCCTCCCCAGAAAGCTCCACTTCTTGAGCAATTTATCCTATTTGGACATCATGACATTAAAATTGTTGTATTAATGAGTTAAGCTAATATTAAGGAATCTCCCAACCTGTACTAGACCCAGGAGGGCAGGAGGCTAGGTGTACTGGGGGCCAGTGTTAGTTAGGTGGTCCATCACAACCAGGTGTTATGAATGCGCCAGGTAATCCAAGAGTCCTCAGGAAGTCCAGGGCTTCCAGGAGGGCCAGCCTCACCTGGCACTCTAGGCAGTCCAGAGAAACGAGCATTGTTTTGGGTATCCTATACCATAATTTACTTCTCAAGGTAGTGGAGACGTTCATCTTCAGAAAATCTCAAGTTATTTGATCTGGGTTTGTACTCCTGTGGTACTAAACCAAATCTGCTTGTGCACAATATCTTCTAATTGGCTTAACATATTGTAGAGTTCCAGACAGATGAATCTCATTATTCCTTCATTGAGACATGGTAATAAAGCCCATATCTCATTAGTGAGATGCCAATTTTCCAATATGATGCTTCAGTTATCACCTCTGAAGAGGGAGGCATAGTGGTAAATTTAAGAGTTGTGAGTTTAAGGTTTCTGAAATCGTATATGCTGAGCAAGTCCTGATGTTGAACCTGGCTACTTGTAACAGATGGTACATGGTGGGATAAATGAATTGGTGAAAATAGCGCTCCAACTTTCCTAGCCCTGACTTGGTCTCCATCAAGAGTGGAACTGGAAGTTAAGCCAGTCATAGGGATTGGCACTACAAGGGGTTCATCTTCTATCTGCTCATCCCCCTGAGACAAAGGCATCAGTGAGAAGGAGCTGTAGGGCTTCTGTGAAGTCCAAGATTGTAGGGGATATTGCTCCACGGAAGGGGTGGGGAGGTCCACCACCATAGAGGAATTTAATATAAGATTACAAGTTGACACAATTTCTCCTACATATTAATGAACTGCCCACTCACTGGGGAGGGCGGAATCACAATTTTAATAGTGTAGAATGTCCATTGTATCATTCATTATATATATATTTTTTCTAGGAACTCAGGACGACCTGGCAGGGAGAACCATTTTTTTCAAAAAGTGGTAATGAAATCTGACAATGGCAGAAGAGTTCAGGGCAATCAAATCCCTAGGAACAAGGACTTTTTGTTATATATATAAAAGATAAAAATAAAAGTAATAAGCTAAAAATATCATTTCTGCTTGGAGTAACTTTTGAGCAAATTTAACTAAAAGTAAAAAGCAAATCAAGTCTTCTAACCTACAATTACCTCCACTGTTCTCTTCCCAATGACCTCGGATTCTCCACCAGCTGCTCCCATGTTAGGCAGCAGCAAAACCCCACCCAGAATTTTCCATATGGCAGGAAAACGTGCTCAGACTGGCTCATCCAGTACCACCAAATCATCAGGTCTGTTCATTCTGCCCAAGGATCTCAATATCCACCTTGCACATGCCCAGGCAGTTTCTCGCAGCCCACTTGTTTTCCCCCGCTCCCAGCTGCGTTTCAGCCTTCAGGTCAAATATGGAAAATTATTCCCATATGAATAAACTATTATTGACCTGGCCCAGGCGGTGATGCTGATGGCTGGTTTTATAGAAGTCTGCCCCTATAAGGGGTAATTTATTCTAGGCCTCACTTGTGAAGCTGACATGCCACTGCAACCACCATGCCCCTGCTTTTCCAGGGCACCCCTATCCCAACAACATGCACCCAGCTCCCCACAGAAACCACTATGGTGGTTGAATTTGCGGGGTTGCCCAAGCACCTTACCCCCATGGTGCTCAATCAGAAGTTGATGGAAGGTTTGACTGCATATGGCTCCAACCCCATCCTTCAGTTTGTGGTCCCCAATGGGGCTGCTTGCCTTGCTGGGCCTCAGGCATTTGCCATGATTAGCCCAAATTTTAATGAAATTGCTTTGTTGATTCCCCCTACGCCATCATTTCTTATGCACCTGATTACTCATTCTGGGCCCGCATTGAGGGCGGGCAGACCATCTGTTCATCCTGATTTGAGTTTTCATTCAAAGCATAAATGCCCCTATCTTGATGCTTCCGTCAGAACTGCAATGCCTCCATCTGGCCCCTATTACGCCACACCCCCACTGCTATTCTAGTATGGGGTACAATCCTTCCCCCCTCCCCCAAAGCCTGCAGCCACTGCAGCGCCTGCAGCTGCCAATAAGGCCCCTCCTCAGTCCAGTGCCACATGTGCTTCAAATAATCAGGAGACAGCTTGGACAACAGCCTAGTCCCATGCTATTCCTCAATTGACAGACTCAGCTCATCAATTCACCAGCATAGATTTCTGGTAAGACTTGAACCCATGGTCCTCATTGGTTGAAACTGATGAAATGGGAAATGTTATTGAAGAATTAGAAGTCCACATTGAGGAATTTATCCAGGTAGAGTTACCCGTTCAGTTCCCTTGGCGTTTTTACAGCCCCCAGATGGACGCCAATGTGTTCTGCTCTACCCACCAGATTGCTATAGCAGCAGCTGATCACCCAGATAATGCTGACATCCGCATGTGTGCTGCAGGGTCAGTGGAAATACTAGTCAAGGGTATCCCTCCTCCCATTATTGCCCTGACCCTGCCATCAAAGGGCAAAAGTGACATACTTAACCTACACAAACAAACAGATGCCACCATCCAGAAAGTGTTTGTTGCTTTTCAGGACAAGCTAAAAGTCACCCGCGCCACTGCTACTTTGTAATCCCAGCTTTTTTCAATCTGCCTTCATGCAGAAAAAGCTTATACCAGTACCTAGGTGCAATTTTTGCTGCAGGTAATTTACTCAACCATCTGATTATCAGTGATCTCCACCCACATGTCTCATATCACCCCACCCCTGTCAGACATTTACCTTTGTGGCTCAAAGATAAGAATGTTTTATGTTGAGTTCATAAAAAAAGGGAATGTCAGCCATTTGCAATTCTCTGATGCCATTATGAGCGATTTCACAGAAAAGTTGATGAGAATGGACAAAAGACCCTGGCCAATCCTTGGTGGAACCCCATAAACTAGGGTAACACCAGTTCAAAACCTTCATGGGAACTTTCTGTAAAAACAATCAATCAGATTTTGCCAATTGCATGATGAACTTCAGGGAAACCAGCGGAAGGTACTCCCCCAATCAGCACCAAGTCCTTCACCACATCTTCGCGGGGGCCACCCCCTTTTATAGGCGTGGCAGCGGGCCCCTGAGGTGAGAATATTTCTTGAATGGTGATTGGTTGGGGTACATCAAGACCTTGCCGCATGGGTATATTTTGCCCTAAAACCCCAACGTCCATTTTACCAGTATTAGATAACTCACCCCACGATCTGATAGGGGAGTTTCACATATTACCTAAATTGGAAAGCACCAAAGCTATTCCAAACCTATCCCCAAATCCCCTCAACTTTTAAAAATAGTATAGATATTAGTCATTGAAAGTTGGAAAGGGATTGCTTCTCGTTTCTACCCCCTCACTCTTATTAAAAATTAATAAAAACCCATATTTTATAGTTTTTTTTTACTTTTTGAATAAAATCTTTGTGGGATCCAGCGGCGTAGCACCAGGCGAGCATAAAGAAGCTGGATTCTTACAAAATGGTGCTCACTACAGGGAGTCCCTGTACACCAAACCTCATTGCTCTTGAACAGCAACTAACCAGTGCTTTGTCCCGCCTTGAGGAGCTTGAACAGCGCCCTTACAAACTCCCCATCAAGGACAAGTTCACCCCTGGTGAGTAGAGCATTACTACCTTCTTATGTGTTTATGAAGCCGCTATGGATGGTGCCACAGACAAGCAAAAAGTGCGCCACATCCTTCCTTGTTTAAGTCATCTAGTGCAATAGACGATAGTCCCTAACCTGAACCCTTCATACACTTGGGCAGAGGTGAAGGAAGCTCTTCTGGCTGAATTTGGATCCAAACAGAGTCTACACAGGGAAAAACAGGCCTTTATGCGCCTTAGTATGTTGGAAGGTGAATCAACCATTACCTTTGCTGAACGATTTTACCTCGCTGCTCAAAGGTTGACCACCTCTAACATGCTTACCATTTATGATGACATTGCCGCCCTGTTAACTGGGCTAGCCTCTCGTCCCTCTCTAGACAGACACATCATCTCCATGAAACGCCACTTTAAAAATCTCTGCGACCTAAAAGAGTCTTTGTTTTTAGTGGCTGAATTCCAATTATGGGATAACACAAGTGATGCTGAGGTGAAATCTTCAGCTTCCACCAGTGAGGAGCTACCGCTTGTTGAGCAGTTGGGTTTACGTTCACCTGTGCCTATCCTCCTTCCAAAACCTGCTCCCTCAGTGCGACTTAAATAAGGTATCACTCCTTTTAATGAATCAGAACCTTGTAAGGTTGTAACAACCATAAAACCACACAAGCTTACTCACGCCTCTGTGCTTTCCCTTCCAGCCAATCTGGAAAATGCATCTCTTAGAACTATCCAATCTTCTGTAGCCATCTCCCCTACTTTCATTGCGGCTTTGACCTTTGTTGAGAATACCCCTGGGGAGGAAACTGAGGGGATATGACAACGTTGGATACTATGTTATAGGAGCGCCCGCTGAACTAGAGGTTCCAGATCATCTAAACTGGAGGAGTTGATTGTACCACTATACCTGAAGGTATGTACCTCAGTCGAATTTTAGGATGGCCCAAAGTTATTGATACTGCTAGCGATGGTAAACAATTATTAGCTAGTTTAATCTGCCTCTTCAGAGGTTCCAGCCCATGAAAACTATTGTGGATAATTATCCTGAGACTGCTCGCAAATTAACCTCCACCTTTCAGCTTAAGGAGGTCCTAGATTTGGCACCTAACTTTGGAGGAACCCTCACAAAAGTTGGAGTGGTTATACAGAAAGTCTGAATTCTGGCCATCTTGAATACTGGGTCCCTGGTTAGTGTGATCTCCACAAAGCTTATTAAGAAAATAAAGCTTGCGCCTGACTTGGATTACACACAAGAATTTGGAACCGCTGGCCTAAATAATACCCGTGCAATTGGGGCCTACTCTTCCCTTCCCATTCGCATTAGGAAGCTTATTTATCTGTCCCTGCTGTGGCTTTGGACAACAATGCATACGATATGCTCATTGGCACTCAGTTTATGATTGAGTACGAGGGAATAATAAGCATGAAACAAGGATGTCTCTTGTTACTAAACTATGAAGTCCCGTTAGTCTTATCTAACAAAGAGCCCAGCAAGCACGAATACTCTTGCCTGAGTGAATACCCTTTCTAAGCTATGGCTTTATCTTACTACACCTGGGATGCCACACTAAGAAGTTGCCTGAGTCAGTGGATGCAAGGGATGGCATTCCTTTCTATGCTTCAGATGAGGTAGTAATCAAACATGGGGAACAACTCGTGGTTGACACTAAAATCACAATCCAAATCCCACACCACTGCTTATTGCACATCAAAAGTATTGAGGGCGTTAGCACCTTAGAGCCTAGGGTATTTCCTGGAGTACTTGGCCCCGCCTAACAGAGGCCTAATTCCCTTTACTGGGAAACCTCACCAGTAAAAACATTATCATTTGAAAAAACCAGGAGATTGGCTGAGGCTTTCTACTTCCAGTAGAAGATATTGAACGTATCCACTCTGTCGGCTCTATGACTGATTTGGATTTGCCTACGGATAACCTGGTGTGCACTCTACCCAATGTTCATATTTCAGGTGAGCTAGCCCCAGTTGAATTGGAAAAAGTTCAAACTTTATTAGACGAATAGTGCAACATATTTCTAGATCAGACCATGACTATGGTCATATGAAAGGCTGGTATCACTCCATTAATTTGGGTGATGCTCGCCCTATTCAGTCAAAACACTACCATAAAAAGAAGGTAGAAGAAGAGCAAAAGAGGACAGAGCTCCAGCAATTGCTAGATGCAGGGTTGTTAGTACCATCACAGAGCCCTTGGTATTCTCCTCTATTGCTTATTAAAAAGAAAATGGAGGTCATTGGATAGTTATGGACTACCAAAAATTTGTAATCTTACAAAAAAGGATAGTTATCCTATCCCCCGCATTGACGACGCCCTGGCCCAACTATCTGGCTCCAACTTCTTCTACGCCATGGACTTGGCTAGCGACTATTGGAAAATGGACCTTCCCCTGAATATCAGGAGAAATGTGCTCTCATTTGTAGTGAGAGCCTTTTTCAACCAACCCGATTACCACAAGGGTTGTGTAATGCACCTGCATCTTTTCAGCGGGCAATAAACCATTTCTGAGGGACCTGAAATTAATTTGTGTCATAATATCTTGATGTTATTACAGTGTTCTCCCATACCTTCAAGGAACATCTTGAACATCTGAAGAAGTGTTTCAAAAATTATGCAAGTCATATATTAAGTTAAAGCCTTCAAAATGTACATTCTTCCAAAGAGAGATATATTCCTGGACACTCCATTTCTTGAAAAGGAATCCAACCCATGTTAGATAAGGTTGAGCGATTTTGAAGATGCCTCCCCCTAAGAATCTATCCCCAAATTTGCCAAGATCAGCGAACCACTCATTTGTTTATTGACTAAGAACACCCCTTTATATTGGGGTGCTGAACAAAGGGCCACATTCGAGACATTGAAACAACTGTTACAACAACATCCTATCCAGAGACACCCTGACTACAATAAACCTTTAATTCTGTTCACAAAGCTTCAGACTATGCCGTTGGCCATCTTAGCCCAATTAGATGAAAATGGTGTAGATCATATAGTATTCTATTTCAGTAAAATGCTGTCAAAAGTGGAACGCAATTATAGTGTAACTGAGAATGATTGTCTCGCTGTTCTGTTAGCTAGGAAGCATTACCACCCTTTTTTATATGTGACCGCCTTCACTGTGGTTACAGACCACGCTTCATTAAAATGGCTACAAAACATGAAGGACCCTACTGGCCAGTTAGCTCATTTGCTCCAAAGCTTCAGCCTTATGATATGAAGATTGTACACCATGCTGGGACCCGTCACTTAAATGTTGATGGGTTAATGAGGCTGCCAGTCCTTCATTTAGATAACAGTGAAGCGGAGAGGTTGCATGATCTATTAATGACCCCAAATAATGGGAGGATGAGGATGAGCCTGTACATAAGATGTTATCCTAACACTCCTGCAATACAAAAGTGGAGGATGGGAAGTTGTATAAACAAGTGGGGCCAAGTGGATGCCTTATATTCATCCCTCAGAACGAGTATCTGTTATCCTAGAAGCTCACTCCACCCTAGGTCATGGAGGGGAGAAGAAAACATATGAGTGGATTAAGGATCAGTACTATTGGGATGGAATGATGGAAGCGATTGTTGATGTCTTGGAAGATTGCCTTACATGTAAGAAGCAATCCAGTATCAAGACTCAATACCAGTATCAACCCACTACCCCTCAACAACCGTTCCACACCATCAGTTTGGATGTAATAGGTCCCCTTTCTCATACTACTAGTGGTAACAAATTTATACTAGTAGCCATCGATTTTTTCACTAAATGGGTGGAAGCTATGGCTCTTCCTTCCCAAATGGCCAATGCCACAGCCACCTTTTTACATCAAAATATTTTCTCTCAAAATGGCTGTCCCTAAGTACTACTCTGCGACAATGGGAAGAACTTCACCTCCAGAGTAGTAGAGCTCCTGGCCACCTCTATGGGAGCACAACAACTTTTCTCAGCTCCATACAATAGTCATGGTTAAATGACATCATAGTGGGGACCAACCCTAAGGATAAGGCTGGGCGCCAGGAGACTCAGAAGGTGAAGCTTCAGGCCCTCATGATCTCAGGCACACACTAGACCAACGCTGGGTTCAAGCTAAATATGCCCAGGTTGGTACTAGTGAGGTGCCTAACGCCCAGCCCCTTACATTGGCTCAGGCATTAAAATGGACAGTTTACATAATTAACACAGATGGTTTAATTTGGTTAGTCAAGGAACGGGGTTTCAAAACCTGATCCATTTACAAAATCACACGTTAGGGTCAAACCCAACTTCAATTGATTACACAAGTGAAGTCAGTTTTGGCGTATTCTACCAATTTGAATGGTAGTGTTTGCCTATTGGTGGGTAGGTGCTTGGGCCCACTTCAGCAAACCCCATATTTCCCCAACGTAGTTTAATTCTGTTTCCCATGACCAATACTCCTTGTTGGTCGACTTTCCTAATAAACCTTTTCCATTTTCCCATTTTTCCTTATGTTATCTCTAGCAAACCTGTGTGCAGGCCTCTTTGAGGAGGTCTTGCACTAAGTTACAAATTTTAGTATAAATGCAATCAAATTTTCAACTTGTGCACTGTTGGGTCGCCCAGGTTCCCTCCAACCTGGGACGTTTACCCCTTTTCCTTGGTGCACCGCGTCATTTTTAGTGGGTTGTTTGCTATCATGATCACACTTTTATTCATAAGTAACTATTGCTTCAGCACCCTCTGCTGGGCTCTAGTCACTTTTGAACTAGTGGCTAGTTCCCTAGCGTTGGCTTAATGCACCAAGCACTACCACGCTGGCAACAGGAGAGTTACAGACACTCTCCTTACATTAGTCGACCAACCACCTAAAATTATGTGCACAGACTTTTTCCATGTGGGACTTTTACAAAGTGTAAACAGTGGGCGCTGGCTGTGGGCCTTAGCTGTGGTCAGCCGCACCGCTGTTTTTTCTTTTTCCCAAACGTTGGAGCAACTCATGTTATTATGGTTGCCTCCAACTGGAAAGTACCCACCCTTTGTGCTCGTACCTGGTGGATATGGATGTTTTGAGTCCAGAAGTTGTGATTCCCCGACTTTCCGCCAAAAGTACCAATTTCAATTTTTACTAAATGGGGTTTAATTTGACAGCGCGTTCAGACAATGCTGGCAGAATTGGCGCAGATGGCCCTGGGGGTGTTGGCCTTGGATAACGTCAGGCATTCCATTGTTGTTATGGGAATAGGGTCATTCACGTCTAAAAACGCGTTTTATAATGAAAACACTATGTATACCTCTGAACCAAATTTGCTCTCTCATGGCTCAAGGAAGAAACCTAATTCTGTGTACCAAATCACCCCAGAAAATCCCCGTTTGATCTCTTCCATGATTCGCAGCACTCAGGAAGTTGATAAGGTACTGCGCTTACAATATGAAAATGTTTATGCCCCTGCTGAAGATATGGTGGGATATGTGGCCTCAAAAGTATAAAGTGGCCAAGTATCCCTCTCCATTCTTTGATTTAAAATCATACCAGGGTGACATGTTACTGTTAAATGAAGAGTTTGGTGGTAATTTACTGGCGTTTTAATTTTTAAATAAAGATCATTCTGGGTATTTTCTACTGACTGCTATCCTTTCCTCCCTTTAGGGAAATTCAGCACCACTATTATGGTGGATACTGGTGCCTTAGAAAACTTTATGGACCTGAGCCTAGCCAACTACCTTGGGCTGCATTACTTGCCTGGTGAAATGTTTAGGGGAGGGGCGTCCCAGGAGATTCCCACTCTGAAGGTCATTGGGACAGTGGACTATCAGGTTGGCAAATAACACTTGTCCAATCACTTTCAAGATATCAAAAAACTCCTGTACCCTATCATTTTTGGTGTGGAGTGGTGGCGGAAGTTTGATGTTAGAACCAACTTGAAAGAGAATACCCTAGCCCTAACAGTAAAAAATGGTCGCACACTTGTTGTTCCTTTTTCTGAGGCTGACGCTCAGGGCGACTTGCCCCACTTGCCCCACCCTCACACCCTTAGCTTTGCCTCTATGCTGAAGCCCACTGTGGTGGTTCCCCTACCTTCTTGTTTGGAGGGTTTGAAATCTTCCTTTGATGCAGCTTTAGCTGACGCACTACCTGATCATTATGAGTATGACTGCAACTTCAAACTCACTGTGGATCTAATGCATATTTCTTCTCCCATTTACCTCTTGACCATCCGGGAGGAAGAGGCGTTAGATGTGTGGCTGAAGGAGCAGTTAGCCAAAGGTGCGATTTTTCAGCGGACCTCTCATGTTTGCTCCCTCCTTCTCTTTGTTGAGAAGGCTGATGGTACTCTACGACTGTGCATAGACTATGGGAACCTCAAGAATGTTACTGTACCAGACCTTATCCCATCCCTTTAGATTTGCAGATTGCACGCTATTTGGAGGAGTTGAAGGTCTTTTACAAGCTGGATTGCCTCAATGCATTCAATCAGATCCAGATAAAGAAGGGCCAGGAGTGGCTAACTGCATTCTGCACCAGAAAAGCAATTTTCTAGTTTTGAGCCATGCCCTTTGGGCTTAAGAATGCCCCTGCCATCTTTCAACGCCACATTGATTCTGCGTTGGTTGACTTGTTGGGGTATGCGCAGTTGCCTACATGGATGATATCCTGGTGTCAAAACCTGAGGATTGCTCACTTAGGAATTGTTATCCTGCACATCTATTTGGGCCAAAGTTCTGATGGTTGATCCTTGTTAGTGCCTGTAGTTTACGGTATTTGGACCGTTCAAAAACTCACTAGGCCTATTAAGTTTGCTTTGACTCTTATAGCCAATTTTTGGGCATAATTTTAACTTTGTATTTGAGAACTTCTTCCAATGCAGGATTCAATACAAATTGGGGCTTTGGTCCTTCCAGTTTGTCAACACTTATCCAAGGTTAGGATTCAGATAAAAACCAGGAAAAGGATAAAATAAACAAGACTTTTATTGCAAGTTATTTATTAGATCATGTTCATTAGGCCAAGCTAAAATTTATACCTCTAGGGTATCTACTGGCCACATTTCAACAAAAAATTTCAACAGCTAATTTACCACCTCAGTTCGGCCTATGACTGAAACCTTTTCTTAGGTTCATTAATGGCAAAATACTCTCAAAATCGAGATTATTTCAGGTTTAAAAAAGCAATAAAAGCATGCAAAAGTGTCCTAAGATCTTCTGGATTTCAGTTTCGTCATACTGCTGACAAAATACACCTTCTTTGAAATTTTGGCATCGATTGAAGTAGTTGAAGCACTGCTAATCAGGACGTCAGCAGGCCTCTTCCTTGATAATACTAGGTAACCCTTTTTGGGCAGTCCACGCAAGTGCTATCATGCTGATTATGCGGATTGACATATGAATTTCGCCCTAAGGCAGGAAATGATAACGTTTTTCGTTCATCTGAAGTCCATGGGATTTTAGACGTTAACTTCAGGTTGTCCCCGAATAATTTTGTATATAATTAAGTTGATTGTGTTCTTGATAATTGGGACCAATTGACAAGATTTTATGCATAGGAAATTGGCCATAATATGTGAGTGTATTTAGGCCAAGCGCTCTGCTAAAATACTTGATCTAATTATCAATGCAGTATTCAGCCCAAATTGTATGATTGCAATAGGCTATGAGGTGAGAATATAAGTGTTAACTCAAGCATTGAAAGGGTAATCAGCCCAATCTGATGGTTTTCAAAAGTTTATTTTTAAGTCAACCAGAATCTGACATTTCCCTCCTCTTGACTCAAACATAAGCCCTAAGATTCCCAATTAGCCTATGTTGTCTTTTCTCATCTGCCTGAACGCCTGATGAGAATTATATTGGTTTTTCTATTTGGTAACTTTTTCAGGACTGGATTTAAGTCTGAATTATGATGGCTTGAATGCCCATCAAGTCTGAAGTTAAAACTTCTCCCCAACCTCAAGTGTAAACTAAAATATTAATTAGAATAAAAAGATTTATATTATATTTTTTTTGTTTTTTGTTTTGTTTTTGTGTTTTTATGTATTTTTTGACTTTTTATTCTCTCAATTGGCCCACTTATTAGAGCTTCTTAGAAAATTTGCATGGGCTTGGTTGTATATATTGCCAGTCCTAGTATCCTTGATTGTGTATATGAACTTAGACATTTTTTCAATCAATTCAAATGGCCCAACCCAGATGCAATCTAACTTTTGCATTTGGCCTGATCCGTGAGCGTTGTAAAATAGAACTTTGTCATTAGCTTCGATTTGGCAAGTATATAGCGATTCTTTAAGTCCTTTTGATGTCAGGCTTTTTTCTCAGCAAAACTGTTGTCAAAGGCTTGAGCTTATAGTTTAATTAAGGCTTCCGCAAGCTTCACAATGTACTGAGTGTAAGTGTTTTCGCTGGGATCCTCTAGGGCTAAATATAGCAGTGTTTGTAAGGCTGGGTGTCTACCATATAATACTTGAAATGGAGACATCCTAATTGAATGGTAGGAGATATTGTAGGCGAAGACTGCCAGAATTTAGATAAGTATCTCATTCAGATGGTTTGGCTAGAGTTAATTTCCAGATAATGTTCACCAACGTCCCATTTGCACGCTCAACAGTCCCATTAGTTTTGGGTTATAGGGAGCAGAAAGCACACCTTGTAATCTCATTAGTTGGTTGAGCTTTGCAAGGACATTGGCGGTAAAGTTGGTTCCATTATCAGTCTTAATAACCTAGGGGCATCCATGTTTATGGATGATTTTTTTCAAGTACAAACTTGGCAGTGGTTGCTGCTCCAGCTTTCCAAATGGCCTTGGCCTCAACCCATTTGGTCAAGTGGTCAATGGCTACAATTATGTACTTGGCCTTCATATGGCTAGTTGAAAGTGGGCCAACAACGTCAATAGATACAGTGTGCCAGGCAAAGTTGGGCTGAACAAGCTGGTAAAATGTGCTCTTTAGGAACTGTTTTTCACCTTGGCACTCTGCATAGCATTCTAGCATTTCTTGGATGTCAAAATGCATTGACTCCCAGTAGTAGAAAGGCTTAAAATGCTCTTTCGTTTTTTTGAATCCTCCATGCCCTATGGCCTTATTTGCTGCCATTATTAGGTCTGTTTGGGCAGATGGTTTTTGGGAAATAAACTTTTTGTCCTCAATGATTTGTAAAGGATCCCGTTTTCAATGGTTGTATTATTCATGGATCTGATAATATTTTTTGGACGGATTTGAGCTCATCCTAATACTCTCCGCTGATCATTTTCATAAACAACTCATTGGTGGCCCAACTAAGTGTTGTGATGGTGAGTAGTCAAGATAAACAGTTGCCATTTTGGTGTTTTTCCCCAGCTCAATGCTCAATGGTGTAGTCATAGGCTTGGAGTTTAATGCCCAGCGGGCTAATCGGCCCTCAGATTCTCTTAAGTTATTCAACCATCTTAGGGAAGAATGATTGGTAACAACTCTGAAATGAGTACCATGAAGGTAGACCAAGAATTTCTTGCAAGCATATATGACAGCTAAGCATCCTTGTTCCATCACCATGTAGCTACTTTTGTGAACGTTTAAGGTCCAACTAGTGAAGGCAACTGGATTTTATTCACTGTCTTCTTTAACTTGGGATAACTTGGCCCCACTGCTGTTCAGGATGCATCAGTTTGGACAATAGATTCATGATCAAAGTATGGGTAAAAAAACAGGCGCGCTTAATAGGGCCAATTGAAGTTGGTCATATGCATCCTGGCAAGTTAAAGTCCAGTCAAATGGGACCTTATATTTAAGCAGATAGAAAAGCGGCTCTCCAAGTTGTGCAAAGTTTGTGATAAATTAGCAATATTACCCAATTATGCCTAAGAATAGTTAAATATTGCGCTTGGATTTGAGACATTTCATTTTGGAGATGGCATCCAACTTAGAGGGTTGGGGCCAAAGACCCACTTTATCAATCACAAATCTGAGGTATTCCAGTTGTGTCAAGAGAGTGTCTGTAACTCTCTCGTTCCCAGCAAGGTGATGTGGGATGCAAACCCACATTGCTAGGGAACTAGCCGTTAATAAAAAAGGTAAGAAGACACCTTGAACGGTGCCTGTGCTAAAGGTACCCCAGGCCAGGGTGTAAAACGCAACATATAAGACCAGGTAAGATAGAAACATAACCACTTGAGTGGACCCCAGAGGGGAGTCCATAATCAAGTGTAACATGCCGTCAGGGGCTTGGGTGCTTCGATCTGGAGGGGACCTGGGCGACCCAAGGGAGCACCTGGGATTTTAGTAAATTGTGATATTAGGTAGTGGCCCACATAGTTGGAGACCTCCCCAAAGAGGTCCGCCACCAGGTTAACCCAAGGAACCATAAGTAAAACGTAAAAAACGGGTATTCTTATTTAAGAAAAGTTGACCAAAAAGGAATGTTGGTCGCAAAAACATATTTAAAGTGGGCTGGGGAAATTTAAGTTCTGCGGAAGTGCACCCAAGCCTTGACGCTACAATAAACAGACGCTTCTGTCCGTTTTTGTAAAATACACCGAAAGTGCCTTCACTCAAGTAATTGATTGAAGCCATATTTTACCTGAGCTTAAAATTTTATAGCTAGATTGGAACTCAAACCCTTGCTCTCCAACCAAGCAAATCGAACCATTTTTGTTTATAACATAAATTGTTCATTTTAGGGCCTGAGCCAAGATAAGAGGCTGGGCGTTTTGCACCCCACTAGCACCAACCTGGGCTGCTTGGCTTGCACCCAGCGTTGATCTAAGGTGTGTTTTAGGTCAGGGAGAGCCTGAAGTTTCACTTTCGGGCCTCCTGTCACCCAGACTTATCTCTAGCATCAGTTCCTACTATAGTGTCATCCAACCATGACAAGTTAGTCTTTGAAAAACTAACATTTTCTGGGCTTGATTTTTTGGTTTTCAGCAGCTAGCCTTCTGAAAACCTCCTCTAAGTGTTCTAGGTGGTCATTAAAAGTGCGGATGAGAACGTTGATATTGTCAAGGTACACTAGTACACATGAAAATTTTAAATCTCCTAGGATTGTGTCCATTGCCCATTGGAATGTGGCTGGGGCATTGCAGAGCCCTTGAGGCATTCTTGTCAGCTGGAATAGGCCCTCTTGGGTTATGATTGCACATTTCTCGCGCTCCTCTTTGGGAAGATCTATCTGACAATATCAATTGATAAGATCCATTGCCAAGAAGAATTTTACCCCTAGCCTAAACAAGGCATCATTAATAAATTGCAGTAGGTATAAGTCCTTCTTTGTGATGTTATTTAACTTCTGATAGTCAATGACTACTCAGTTGCTTCCATCCTTCTTCTTCAATATTAAAGTTGGTGCTGCCCATGGACTTTTTGAGGAGACTAGCATGCCACAATCGAGGACTTCCTTAATCTCCTTGAATACTGCTTCTTCTGATAATTTTGAGCATCTAATTGAGCATAATCAAGTAGGTTTATGATCTCCAGTATCAATTTTGTGGGTGACACCATTAGCACAACCCAAGTCAAAATCATCTTGTGCAAATATTTCCAGATATTTAGGGAACAACTCCTGAGCTTAGCCTTTTTTGGAATTATTAAGGTTGCTTAAATCGGCCATAGGGGCAACAATATTTATGCTGAGTTTGTCCTTATTGGGGGCCCTAATTTGACAAAAGTTCTGAACTTATGGAATGAGTTTATTTCTGTGGTAGGGAACAGATGCAGAAAAGCGAAGTTTTATGTCGCCTGGTGGAGATGGGCTGATTTTATAGGATTGCACATAAGATCTGTATTTCTCCGTGGCCTGAAATGATAATACCAGGGGCAATGTTTGGTTCAAATTAAGATTTAGACCATGGCTGATATACTTTACCATAAAGTCCTTCCAGGATATCAATTGTTAGTCCCATCAGGACAATTACTTGTTTTCTAGATGGTATAGTGATGGTCTGATTTGATCAAAGGGGAATGTCATTTGACTTATCAATTTGAGTGGGAAATGGTTTTATCTTTGACTGATCTTTATAATACTCAATTGGATGACCCCATCTTTGTAGGCCAGATTTATGAATAGGCTGGGTTTCTTTTTCTCAACTGCATTATCATGGTTATAGTAAAGTGGAATAGCCTGGCCCAGAATGGTGAGATTATCGTCCGTATGATTGGTAAAAACTCCATATCTTCTTAGGAAATCAATCCTAATTAGGTATCATAGTTTGTATTTTGCAACACTATTGCAGGCGCTGTTACTACAATGGATCTAAATCTGAGTGGTAGGGTACTGTATGCGCCCAGAAATTTGGTTGTATGCGATCCAGCTGTACCATATTCCTGACAGTGGACAACATTAGGCGCAACTTTCAGTTTTTTAACCAACTTTGTGCTGACTATATTGATAGGAGCGCCACTATCAACAATGGCCCGAACTTGCACCTTGTTTACCGCTATGTTCACATAAGTACATTCAGGAGTAGTTTTCAGAGGTATTTAATACATGAATGCTGTGATTGCTGCCCGATTCCAGGTGTTATTTCAGGCTTGAGTAGATATCTGGTAAGTTATCTTCTAAGGTCTTCATGGGAATAGCTACTTTGATGTTGTTAAGCTTAGGTAAATAGATTGAACATCTGGGTTGTAGATCCAAACCCTGATCAATAATTTGCTTCACGTAAGGTTTTGATACCTCTGCTCAGGCTTCTTTGGCTATTATCAAGGGTTTAGTTGTTTTTGCTGTGGCACAATTAGTGACCATCATAACATCATTAACCCCAATATGGTTGAGGTTATTTTCAGCAACATCTTTGGCCCTAAAGAGCTCATCAGGGTCATGTGGAATGGTTTTAAAATCGGTGGAGTTAGAGCATTCCGCCTCTACTCCACCTGCTCTTTTCCTGCCTCACTGTCATTGTTAATTTCTAGAGCAAAGTTAACCCCATGCTTTTTGTTGGACCAACTGTAGCATTGGCTACCAAAGTTCCCTATTTGACCATATTTGTAGCATTTAATCAGCCCTGTTTGCTGTTTTTGCTCAATTTTCTGGTTCATAATTTGGAAATTTTTCCCCTGGTTGGACATCAGGTTGCTTTTTGGTCCTAAAAATTGGGACTTTTGCTGATTTTTGGCCCGATTAGGTGTTGAAATTATGGGAACAGATTCTCAAGTAATTGGTAAGCTCTTGGATTTCCAAGCTTCCATTGAATGCAGGTAACATGATATTGTGCAGTTCACGGAAGGGCATAATTGTGTGCTCCATTGCAGCCTTGGCATCAAATTTATGTATTGCATTGCACTCACGCAGAACTTGTGCCTCATGGAAGAATCTATCTAAAAAGTACTTAATAGTCTCATTCTGTTTGAATTCGATATTAAGAAACTCTCTTTTCCAGGTTTCTAATTTCTCAGGCCCTCCAAACTGTTTTGTTATTGCAATTTTGGCATCCATATAGGACCAATCATCGCTCAAATAGGGCATAATGAGGTCACAGATATGGGCATCAAGTGAGTTAATCAGTACCAATCCTTTTGCATGGTCTGATGCTCCTCTCATTGTTTTTTCAAATAATTTGAAGAAAGAGTGAACTTTTCCATCCTTACTGAACTTTGATAAATTCAATGGTTTGAAGTCATTTCGCCCTGTTTTGGGCACAGGGGTATTACTTCTTCTTGAAAGACTTGGTGTATCATCGCCCATAATTGGCTCTTTTCCCGTTGGGAAGTATCTGGAGTTGGGATTGATGCTAGGACTCTAGGCATAGAACGGATGTTTGAAATATCAGTTTCTGTATTGGTGTCAATTTCTGATGATTTGGTTTCATGATATTGCTCTCTACTACTGGAATTTGATGCATGAATTTGGCCCTTAGTTTTTCCAAGCTGTTTTTTGGCCAAATGAACTGAGCTTTTTCCTATTTTTCTTTTGCCAAAGCTGGGTGAGCATTATCCACTTTGTTTTTTGAGGTTGTCTTGCTTTTCTTCAAACAATTCTTGAATGGACGTTATGCTTTTAATGTCTTTTCCCATATTTTCTACTCGGGAATTTGAAGTTGATAATTGTATTCTGAGTTCCCAAATTTCCTGAGTAATTTCAGTGTTTCTGGCCTGAAATCTCGACACAACTGTCCAAAGTTTTGAATATTCCTCATTTTTCAAGGCATCAACCTCAAACTTATTCTGGATGACTGGTTTTTGGTGCATGAGATACCCCCACTTTGACAAGATTTTGGCTGTAGATGGTACCAGATGCAGAGCCTTGTTGACTGGAAAAATAAATCAAGATGGCCTTGTCACTAGTTTTCATCTTGACGTCACTATTAATTCTGGCTGAATCTTCCAGGAATTGGTTACTAGAATCCATTTTGGAGAGTGTCACCGGTTTTGAGTGAGCACCAGTTGTCAAAACCTGAGGATCACTCGCTTGGGAATTGTTATCCTGCATGTCTATTCAGGCTGGAGTTCCGATGGTTGATCCTCAATAGTGCCTGTAGTTTATAGTATTTGGACTGTTCAAAAACTCACTAGGCCTATTAAATTCGCCTTGACTCTTACAGCTGATTTCAGGCTTAATTTTCCTTTGTATTCAGGAACTTATTCTGAGGCAGGATTTAATACAAACTGGGGATTTGGTCCTTCCAGTTTGTCAACACTTATCCAAGGTTAGGATTCAGATAAAAACCAGGAAAAGGATAAAATAAATAAGACTTTTATTGCAAGTTATTTGATAGATCATGTTCATTAGGCCAGGCGCCAGTATTTATACCTATAGGACATCTCCTGGCCACATTTCAGCACAAAATTTCAACAGCTATTTTACCACCTCATTTCGGCCTATGACTGAAACCTTTTCTTAGGTTCATTGGTGGAAAAATACTTTCAAAATTGGGAGTATTTCAGGTACAAAAATTGCGATAAAAGCATGCAAAATTGTCCTAAGATCTTCTATATTTCAGTTTCGTCATACTGCTGACCTAAATACACCTTCTGTGAAATTTTGGCATCAATTGAAGTAAATGACGCACCCCTAATTGGGATGTCAGCAGGCCTCTTCCTTGATAGCACTAGGTAACCCCTTTTGGGCAGTCCACGCAAGTGCTATCATGCCAATTATGCGGATCAACATACAAATTTCGCCCTAAGGTGGGAAATTGATTACAGTTTCTGTTCATCTGAAGTCCATGGGATTTTCAGATGTTAACTTTGGGTCATCCCCAGATAATTTTTTATACAATTAAGTTGATTGTGTTTTTGATAACTAGGACCAATTGACAAGATTTTATGCATAGGAAATTGGCCATAATATGTGAGTGTCTTCAGGATGAGAACTTTGCTAAAGTAGTTGATCTAATTATCAATGCAGTATTCAGCCCAAATTGTGTGATTGCAATAGGCTATGAGATGAGAATATAAGTGTTAACTAAAAAAGCGTTGAAAGGGTAATTGGCCCGATCTGATGTTTGTCTAAGGTTTATTTTTGAGTAAACCACCAGGATTTGACACCTGGTGTTTTCCCCAGACCAGGAGTCTCATGCAGTACACCTTCGACAAGTAGTGGAGAGATTGAGGGCCGCTTGCCTTACCCTCAAGATTAGTAAATGAGAATTCTTCAAGTCCCAGGTCACTTTTCTGGGCAAAGTCATGTTTGACTAAGGTTATATGATAACTCCAGACAAGAAGAAGGCTATTCATGAGTGGCCCACCCCCACCTCAGTCAAGGAATTGAGGAGCTTTTTGGGGACGTGTACATTTCTCAAAAAGTTCACACCCAATCTTAATGAGGTGGCAGCACCCTTATATAAGGCTAGCGGTGCCAAGGTGCTTCAGTGGTCCCCCGTTTTGGACGATGCTTTCCAAGCAGTGAAGTGCACTCTGTTTTCCACATCTGTTCTTCACCATATCAACCATTAAAAGGAGTTCATTGTGTCTACTAATGCCTTCAACTTCGCCATAGCGGCCGCCTTGTTACAATTAGGCGAAGATGGGACAGAGCATCTGGTGGGATATTTTTCTAGAAAGATGTCTCTGCCTGAGTTGAATTACGTTGTTTATGACAAGGAGTTACTAGCAGTGGTGGAGGCACTGATTATTGGTGTCACCACTTGCATGTCTCTATCAAACCATTCCGATTATATACAGATCACTATGCCTTGCTGTACTACTGAGCCCCTCATGTCTTAACCCCACAGCAAACCTTTTGGCATGAGACCCTTGCCCAATTTGCCTTTTCTTCTGAATTCACCAAGGGCAAGGATAATGGTTTGACAGATGCGTTAAGCCGCAACCTTGCTTTAGCTCCTAATCCAAAGGAGGTAGCAGTTCATAACACACAGGCGATGATTCCTCCAAATAAAATTGTCTCAACTTCCCTCTCCCCTGGACAACAGGACAGAGCTTGCACCTCTGGAATTGCGGAGGAAATATTATGTTCAGAAAGGTGGTCCTTTCTCAGCCGCTATCTTCTGAATATACTATGGTACTTGCTAAGAGCGTTTTAAATCAAGAGGACCTATCCAGGGGCTATCACATAAAGGATGAGATGGTGTGGTTTCAGGGGCGCCTTTGGGTACCTGCTGGACCACAGCGCCTGGAAATCTTACGGGACCATCATGATGGAATCACCATTGGTCATCATGGGAAAGCAAAGACCTTGGAGTTGATACGTTGCACCTACAATTGGAAGGGCTTGTCTGCTCAGGTGGGGCGGTATTGTAAGGAGTGTTTGATATGCAAACAAATGAAGCCAAATTGTCAACCTTTAAAGGGGTTGTTGGTACCAGTCCAGAAAGCTTAAGGGCCCTGGACTTCTCTATCAGTGGATTTCATTGTAGACTACCTGTCTCTGATGGTTACAATGCCATCATGGTAGTGGTGGACCATTTTACAAAGTTCGCCCATTTCATTCCTTTCAGAACTACAATAACCGCGGCTGAGATGGATAGGCTCTTCGTCATGCATGTGTTTGCGCTCCATGGGGTTCCCCAAGAGATAGTGAGTGACTGGGGACCCCAATTTACCTCCATTTTTTGGGGGAGAGTTGTGTAAAACTCTTCAGATTCGCCCTTGCCGGTCAACTGCCTATCACCCCCAATCAGTTGCGCAGACAGAGCGAGTGAACCAGTGCTTGGAACAGTTTCTGCGGTGTTACACCACTGCGGATCATTCAGATTTGGTTTCTCACCTCCCTATGGCCAATTTAGTTACAGCAACACTATGCATTCTTCAATTGGTTGCTCCCTTTTTTCGCCAACCATGGCTTTGAACTCGCCTTTAACATGGAGTCCATCTGTGGTTTTAAGGTTGAAGCGGTGGTGGACTTTTCCAAGACTATCAAGAAGTTCCACCAAGGGGTTTCCACAAGTTTGTAGGCGGCAATGCAAGTGTATAAGGAGAACGCTGATGGTAAATGCCGAGTGGTCCCACGTATAAGGAAGGGGAAATTGTGATGCTTGATGCTTGTAACATCCCTATCAAGCAGCCATACAAGAAGCTGGTACCAATGAGGATTGGCCCCTACCGCGTTGTTAGAAAGGTGGGCCATGCCTCATACCAGCTAGATTTTTCTTCTTCATTGTAGATCTTCTCTGTATTCCATGAAAGCAAATTGTCATTGTTCGAGGGCCCCCCACCAGAGACTCCTGAGGCCTATCTCGTGGATGGGACGCTAGAGTGGGAAGTTGAAGAAATAGTTGCCTCCCGCCGCGTTAAAAGAAGGCTTGAGTACCTGGTATCCTGGAAGGGTTTTGACGCTGCAGAGAAAAGTTATGTTCCAGTGCGTGACTGTGTGCATTCCCAATATCTGATTGAAGCCTTCCACAAGCGTTTCCCCCAGGCTGCTGGATCTTAACCCAAACCAACCTTTGCCGCCATGAAGTTGGCCCCAGCCCACAAGAACTTCTCCCTTGCGCAAGCCCCTAAGGGGGGGGTTGAGCCCTTTTGGGAGGAGATGGTAATGTCATGGTTAAATGACATCATAGTGGGGACCAACCCTAAGGGTAAGGCTGGGCGCCAGGAGGCCCAGAAGTTGAAGCTTCAGGCCCTCCCTGACCTCAGGCACACACTCTACCAACGCTAGGTTCAAGCTAAATATGTCCAGGTTGGTACTAGTGAGGTGCCTAACGCCCAGCCCCTTACATCGGCCCAGGCTTTAAAATGGACAGTTTACATAATTAACACAGATGGTTTGATTCAGTTAGTCAAGGAACGGGGTTTCAAAACCTGTTCCATTTACAAAATCACACGTTCAGGATGAATCCAACTTCAATTGATTACACAAGTGAAGTCAGTTTTGGAGTATTCTACCAATTTGAATGGTATTGTTTGCCTATTTGTGGGTCAGTGCTTGGGCCCACTTCAGCAAACACTGTATTTCCCCAACATAGTTTAGTTCTGTTTCCCATGACCAACACTCCTTGTTGATCGACTTTCCTAATAAACCTTTTCCATTTTCCCATTTTTCCTTATGTTATCTCTAGCAAACCTGTGTGCAGACCTCTTCGAGGAGGTCTTGCACTATGTTACGAACCTTGTTAAAAATGCAGTTAAATTTTCAACTTGTGCACCGTTGGGTCACCTAGGCCCCTCCAACCTGGGACTTTTACCCTTTGACCTTGGTGCACCGCGTCATTTTTGATGGGTTATTTGCTATCATGATTGCACTTCTCTTCATAAGTAACTATTGCTTCAGCACCCTTTGCTGGGCTCTAGTCACTTTCAAACTAACGGATAGTTCCCTGGCGTTGGCTTAGTGCACTGAGCACTACCACGCTGGGAACAGGAGAGTTACAGACACTCTCCTTACACAATCCATCCATTAACGGAACTGTGGAAAGAGCAAATGGTACACTAGTATCCATTCTACGAAGATGGCCTCTTCTGATCCCCTTCACTGGGATCAATACTTACCCAGTGCCCTCATGGCCTACCGGATTAGTTATCATCAGGTACCAAAAATGTCCCCATTCTGTATTTTGTATGGGCGAGAGCCAGCGATACCTGCTCTCCTATTTAAGGGTGTATTCTCCTCTAGAGTTGAGGAGCCTGAGAAAGTTATGAGACAATTGGCTCAACGCATCATCCAGCTTTAATCAGAAGCTATGTCTAATTTAGCCAAAACGGTGACAAAAGAAGGGCAGGCAGCCAATGAGCTCGGAACTCCCCTACCTACATTCCAAGTATCTGACATGGTATTGTACTACCATAACCACATCACTTCTAGAAGCTGTAAGCTTGGAACAACTTGGGGGCCCCTTCACCATCACATACAAGAGAGGAGATAATATTCCATTAAGTCACTAGCTACTGGTATCACAATTAATTGCATACATGTCTTTTTCCTCCAGCCCTACTCGCCCCCCAAAGAGCTTAAGGGTGGTGATGTCAGACATTTGCCTTTGCAGCTGAAAAAGAATGTTTTAGGTTGAGTTCCGCTGAAAAAGGGAAAGGTTAGACATTTGCAATTCCCTGATGCCATTATGAGCAATTCTATCAGAAAAGTTGATGAGAACGGACAAAAGACCCTGGCCAATCCTTGGTGGAACCCCATAAACTGGGGTAACACCAGTTTAAAACCCACACGGGCACTTTCTGTAAAGACAATTAATCAAATTTTGCCAACTACAGAATGGACTTTCTGGGAAACCAGTGGAAGGTACTCCCCCAACCAGCACTAAGTAATTCACCACACCTGTGCGGGGCCACCCCCTTTTATAGGAGTGGCAGTGGGCCCCCAAGGTGAGAATTTTTTAAATGATAATTGGTTGAGTACATCAAGACCTTGCCACATGGGTCATTTTGCCCCAAAACCCCAACGTCCACCTTACCAAAATTAGCTAACTATCCCCACGATCTGATAGGATAGTTTCACATATTACCTAAATTGGAAAGCACAAAAGCTATTCCAAACCTATCCCAAATCCTTCCAACTTATTAAAAATAGTATAAATATTAATTGTTGAAAGTTGGAAAGGGACTGCTTCTTGTTTCTACCACCTCACTCTTTATTAAAAATTTATAAAAACCTAAATTTTATAGTTTTCATATTTATTTTAATAAAATCCTTTGTGGGATATTGCGGCGTAGAACCAAGCGAGCATAAAGAAGCTAGATTCCTACAGCCCCATTGCTCTCTGCCTTAATCTGCACTCTTTCCTTTGAGGAGGACTTCAATACTAAGGATGATCCCCCTAATCCCCCTAATCCCCCTTTCCCTTCCACCATGATTGGATGAGCAGCTCATCTCTGTTACATCTGGTTGGTTGTTATCTCTTTCATCTGTGTTTTGCTAAATCATTTTTGGGCGGTTGACTCATTCTGTTTGGGTAAGTCTGTTTGTTCATTTTTTTGCTCATTGAGCTTTGGTAATGTCCATCCCATGGTTGGCATACCCTGAATAAATTTAAAAAGGAAAAATCAATTTAATTGGGCTATATACTTAGACTTTACTATTATGATAGCCTTAAAAAATATTACAAAAAGTATGTAATCTTTTATTATATAGAACCAAATTAAAAGGAAATCAGGAAATATCTTTGGGAAAAATCTCCAAGCGCTTCCAAGACATTATTTATACTGATTTGCTATTCAGAAATTCTGCAGTATCTGGTTACATTCTCTAAGTAACAGTATGCATTTGCTAAGATTAGGTTTAGATTCTGACATAAGAATTCTGTTGCTTTTGTTTGGAGATCATCTCCCAACAATAATATTATCCAAACCCTTAGATTGGGTTTATAATTTTCCATTAGGTTTTTCAAATCTTCAGTTTGATTTGGAATCCCAGCATGAGGGCTTATATAATATTCAAGTATTAAAGATATTCTAATTAGAGTTTAAGTTTATAAGAAGTTATTATAAATTAGCGTAAACACTTTAGACATTATTTTTATATATATAATTACTAACATAATTATAGTTGTTTTACTATCTACTAATATGTACTAAATGCAATAGATTATAAAATGATAAAAACTACATCTCTATTTGATATTAAATTTAAAAAACCTTCTCTTGATTCAATAGGCATCAATAGATGAGCATTGATCGAGTTTTTTTATCTTGCTCTAACAGAGATAGTAGGGATATAGTAAAAATAGAGGAAAATTCCTAAAATAAACATCATGACTCGTCCAAATGGCGTAGCATTTTTTTTTAAAAAGCCAACCATTAGTTACCCACAAAAGAGACAACTAGAGTTGCCCACTCTCAAGTGGAATATGTGAAAGAAGGCACCACACCCAACCTGCATATTCTGCAACAAGAGCCAGCTCACCAAATTGCACTTCTGTGAACTACCTAGACACCAGATCAGCAAGCGCTGCAGCCTACCAACCTGTAGGGCCCCTCCTTATAAAAACATCATCTAAGCCGTTTTATTTTAGTATATAAGGAAAATGAAGCCCTTCCATTCCAAGTATTCACCTCCCATATTATGTCAAAATTTCCAGCTACCTTAATATTTCTAATTCTGGGCCTCTGGATTCCCTCAAAAAGGCGATGTCAGCTACCTAGCCTCAAACCCTTGGCTAAAAGATCAAATTAGCCATCCAAACTGGTTCACTTAGCACTGAGTTGGGGAAATCTATTACTCTAATGGTTTTAATGGTTCAATATGGTGGTTTACACCAATCACACCATTGCCAAAAAATAAAACCTCAAACATGGCACTTCCCAAGTTGGAAACTCTCATCAGACGCTAAAAATGACAAAGCACTAATAAGTCCCCAAGTTTTGCGTAAAGAACAATAAATACTCAATCAAGTTTTTTTTTGGGTTTCTTATGCAACGTGGCTGGTTCTCAAAGGCTATATGTTTAGTTGTATCAGTGTCAACGGGATTACTAGTGGGATTTTTTTCACAAGAGAAATGTGAACTTTGGCAACTATTAAACCAGATAAGATATGATAGAGCGTACTTCTTTTACTTAAATAAGAGGTATCTATAGTTTTTGAAGAAAAAAGTCTTTGCTCATGATGTCATGCCCCTTGATTGGAGAAATCTTCCACACTTTTCTTTATAGAGAGTTTGTATTTAGTTTGCAAAGGGATTATACCCTTTGTACTCATGTTGCAAATTTTGCAATCTGCATTAATTTGTACTCTATTTGATGTGCCAAGCCAACAATATGAAGACCTTGACCCTTGCACTTTTGCCTTCGCCAACTACCTTTCACTAAAAGTTCATGGCAGCAATTTCACAACTCAGCATAGCAGTAACTTCACCCTTAGTGGATTAACTACATTTTTAGCCTAAAAGTCCTAAACCAATGTGGGATCAGCACTGTCTTATCATTGAATCAAGTACGTTGAAAATAATCATTCTTAAAAACTTGTTGTCAGCTCTCCATTAAAATAAATACTTTCAGGGTTCCTTATAGCTCCAATTAATGGAGTAGTAGCATCAACCACCCTGGGGACCTTTAACTGCCCTTAACCATCAAATATAAATTAAACTTATAAGTAAAATTAAGCTCTTAAAAGATTCTTTATTGAAAGGTATATGATGGGTATTTTGACTATAACTGGCAATCAAAAAGCCCACTTACAAATATTCTTGCCATCAAATGCCATTATAATAAATTAAAACTTCAATCATTTAAATGTAGCATACATTCTGATAATCAATCAGAATTTATATGGAATACTAAAAAACTATTTTTTATTCTCAGCACCAATCCCTAGCAACTATATGGAACGTATAAAAGCTCATTGTTGATTTAGCAAATATTATAAGAAAGGCTGAACCTCAAAAAAGTTAAACTTGTTTGACAGGTCAAATGAGGTGCTATACCAAAACTGAATATGCAAAATCCTAAACCATCAAGACTAGCTGCATTAATCAGCAACTGTGCCCAATAAATTAAAGCACTATAAAAGGAATCTACAAAAAACATATTATAGTTATATTTTTAACAACTCACAAGAGAGTTTTTGGAACTGACAAGACTTTTTGTTATCTTGGCAGTTAAGGTCCAACTAATGTATTCATTTGGGTTGCAGTTTTTAATATACAAGAGTTAATTCATCGGAGGCTCAGTTTTTATCCAACTTATTTATGATCCTGTTCTCCTGACAAAATACTCCTCAAGATCTTGCCAAGAGAGTACATAACTCCCAAAGAACCTCCCTTGGACTCAATTGACAACAGTACTTGTTTTGATGGAAAAATTAGAGTATTCTGGGATTTGGTGTTATATCATTTGATATGTCTCAAAAAATTATAAACCATCATGCTTATATATTTATTTAGGTTTATGATTGTAAAAGAGAACTGAATCTCCAACCTGATACTTAGATTTTATGGCTTTTTGAGAATTAGCTTATTCAGACTCTCTTCTGCTAATAACTCTAGGGACTTTGTCACCTGAACCTTTAGTCTAAAAGTCTTCTCTTCCAGATTTCTAGTAGCTTATTTTGTAGTATTAGGGGAAAATTCTGATATAGGTTGGACACTGGAAGGCAATACCAGTCCATATATGAGTCTAAAACAGAGACATCTTAGTAAATTAGTGATAGCATACTGGTAAGCCATCATTGCTCCTGGGAGATATTATTCCATCATGAAGATTAGTTGTGCCATCTTACAGAGTATAGAATAAGCATACCATTAGCTCCCTCTACAGTTATATTAGTATTAGGGTGATAGGGGCCATAAGTAATTTGCAACCCCTCAGCAAATTGAGTTTGGTTACCACCTGAGATACAATTTTTTTTAAAAAATTGTCTGACAAAAAAACTTTTTTTTTCCATTATGGATGAAGGCTTTGTCAGATTATGGTGGTAGACTCAAAAATAAACCTTCAACAACCATCAAATCAGGCCGATTATCTTTCTAACGCTTGAGCTAACACCTATACTCTCATCTCAAAGCATATTGCAATTATATAATTTGGGCCAAATATCTCAATGTCAGTTTGATCAATTATTATATCAATGCAATTAAGCCAAATATGCTCGCATATTTTAACCAATTTCTTATGCATCAAATCTTGACATTTGGTCCTGATTATTGGGAACACAATTAACTAACTTGTATGCAAAAACGTTCAGGACTGACCTAAAGTTAACATCTAAAATTCCCATGGACCAACAGAAAAACAAAAATTGTAATCAATTTTCTGCCCTATGGTGAAATTCGTATGTCAATCCACTTAATCGGCATGATAGCACTTGACATGGGCCGCCTGTAAGGGAGTACCTAGTGCTATTGAGAGAGAGGCCTTCCAACGTCCCAATTAGTGTACTTCATTTACTTTAATCTAAGCAAGAATTTCTCAGAAGATGTATTTCATCAACAGTATGACAAAACTCAAATAAAGTGGATCCTAGGACAATTTTGCATGCTTTTATTGCAATTTTTGTATCTGAAATCCCGATTTTGAGATTATTTTGCCACCAATAAACCTAAGAAAAGGTTTCAGTAAATATAATTTCAAGGGCCAAACTGAGGTGGCAAAAAATCTGTTTAAATTTTGTGCTTAAATGTGGCCAGGAGATGCCCTAGAGGTTTAAATACTGGCGCCTGGCCTAATGACTGATTATCAAATAAATATCTTATAATAAATTTTTTTTCATTTTATACTCCTCTTGGTTTTAGAAGCGTTTTACCTTTGGAGAAGTGTCAGCAAGCTGAAAGCACAGCTTTTATTGAAACCTGCCTCTGAAGAATTTCCCAAATACAATGGGAAAATTACACCCAAAATTGACCAGAAGCATTGGGGCTGTTTTATTAGGCCTAGTGAGTTTCTGAATGGCGAATATACCGTAAGCCACTGACCATATTGAGGATCATCTGGTGGAACTTCATCCTGAATAAGCATGCAGGATACCAATTTCAAACAAGTGATCCTCAGATTTTGCCAACTAGTGCTCACTCAAAACTGGTGACACCCTTTAAAATGGATTCCCATAACCAATTCCTGGCAGAATTGGCCATATGAGAAAGTGACAACGAGATGGAGACCAGCGACAAAGAAATCTTGGATTATTTTATACTAGCCGCCATGGCTCTGAAGTGGGTACCTCCTACTCCCTGGATCTTATCACTATGGGGAGCTCATGCAGATACAACCAGCCCGATTGATCTTACATCTTCAAGCGTAAAAGCTATACTGGAAACCATATATCAGGGTTTTAGGATTGGTACTTCACAAATTGATCCCTCCTTCAGCCTGTTCTACTACCTTAAGGATCAGACACTCAAGATGGAGATATATATGAAGTACCGTGATGAAACCATGGCATCTCTTGCCAAACGTCTTACAGACAGTCAAGCAACTAACGAATTACTGGTTAACTTTGTTGACCCTCAATTAATCATACCCACCAAATCATTTCTAGACGAAATCTGAAAATCACAGAAATCTACCGTGTGCAAGGGGAGGAACAATCTTCCCAAAATGCCCTACTGGAAAAACTAAATTTCAGTTTTGCTGAAGTCCAAAGGGCAATTGTTGATATTATATGGGACTTTCCAATGAAGCTCATGGGAGATTAACCACCCTCTAGGAGCTTCTGAATGAAGGAGTCCCAAAGATAGCCGCAGAAGTTCTTGCTCACCACAGGCTATAACAATAATGGGTACAAACTATGAATAACCGCTGTCAAAAACTGGAAAGCCATTCTGATTACCTATTGTCTCAATCAGAATGACTTACCATACATGTCACTTCAGGCCAAAGAAGTTACCTGGAGTTAAATGTAAAAGTTAATGACTTTGTAGAGTATGTTTGGGCCAAGCTGGATACTACAAACAAAAACTCTGAAGACCTTGCAACAAAACCAGTTATCCCAAATAGGGATGAAGAGGATGCCCATATCAAAGAGAAATTTTCTAAACTTTGGACTGTGGTGTCAAGATTGCAGTCCAGAAATACTGAATTTACTCAGGAAAATTGGGAACTAAGAATGTAATTATAAACTGCAAATTCCCAAGGAGACAATATGGACAAAGATTAAAAAGTATAACAACCAATAAAGCTATATTAAAAGAGGAGTTTGAAAATCTCAAAGAATTTAAATCTTCTCAGAAAGCAAGGATGCCAGTGCTCACCCAACTTTGACAAAAAGAATTAGGAAAAAGCTCCTCTTATTTGGCTAAAAAACAGCCTGGAAAAGTAACTAAGGGCCGAATTCAGGTGTCAGAATCCAGTAGTTTGGAGCAATATAATGAAATTGAATCATCAGAAGTTGACACCAATGAAGAAACTGATATTTCGAACATCAGTTCTATTCCTAGAGCCCTAGCATCAATCCCAACTCCAAATACTTCCCAACGGAAAAGAGGGCCAATTATAGCGATGATACACCAAGACGTTCAAGAAGAAGAACAACCCCTGTGCCTGAAACAGGGTGAGATGACTTCAAACCATTGAATTTACCAAAGTTCAGTAAGGATGGAAACGTTCAATCTTTCCTCAAGTTATTTGAAAAAGTAATGAGAGGAGCATCAGACCATGCAAAAGGATTAAAATTGATTAACTCACTTGATGCCCATATCTGTGACCTCATTATGCCCTATTTGAGCGATGATTGGTCCTATATGGATGCCAAAATTACAATAACAAAACAGTTTGGAGGGCCTGAGAAATTAGAAACCCAGAAAAAGAGAGCTTCTTAATACTGAATTCAAACAAAATGAGACTATTAAGGACTTTGTAGATAGATTCTTCCATGAGGCACAAGTTCTGCGTGAGTGCAATGCAATACATAAATTTGATACCAAGGCTGCAATGGAGCACACAATTATGCCCTTCCGTGAACTGCACAATATCATGTTACCTGCATTCAATGGAAGCTTGGAAATCCAAGAGCTTACCAATTACTTGAGAAGCTTTTCCCATAATTTCAGTACCCCCAAACGGCAAAGATCAGCAACAATCCCAATTTTCAGGACCAAAAAGCAACATGATGTCCAACCAAGGGAAAATTTTCCAAAATATGAACCAAAAAAACGAGCAAAAGCAGCAAACAGGACCAATTACATGCCACAATTGTGGTCAACAAGGGCATTTTTCTAGACAATGCTACAAACGGTCCAACAAAAAGCCTGGGGTCAACTTCGCTCTAGAAATCAACAGCGACAATGAGGCAGGAAAAGAGCAGATGGAGTAGAGGCGGAATGCTTAACTCCACCGATTTTAAAACCATTCCACCTGACCCACGATGAGCACTTTAGGGCTGAAGATGTTGCTAAAGATAAACTCCATCATATCATGGCTAATGATGTCATGATGGTCACTACTTGGGCCACAGACAAAGCAACTAAGCCCCTGAAAATTACCAAAGAATCTTGAGCTGAAGTATCAAAACCCTACAAAAAGCAGATTATTGATCAGGGTTAGACCTTCAAACCAGATGTTCACCTGACCTACCTAAGCATAACAATGTTCAAATAGCCATTCCCATGAAGACCTTAGCAGATAACTTACCAGATATTTACTCAAGCCTGAAATAACACCTGGAATCGGGCAGCAATCACAGCATTCATGTATTAAATACCTCTGAAAACTACTCTGAATGTACTTATGTGAACATAGCGGTAAACAAGGTGCAAGTTCAGGACATCGTTGTTAGTGGCGCTCCTATCAATATAGTCAGCACAAAGTTGTTTAGAAAGCTGAAAGTTGCGCCCAATGTTGCCCACTGTCAGGAACATGGTACTGCTGGATCGCATACAGCCAAATTTCTGGGCGCATACAGTACCCTATCACTCAGATTTGGAGCCATTGTAGTAACAGCACCTGAAATAGTGTTGCCAAATATGAACTATGATATCCTAATCAGGACTGATTTCCTAAAAAGATATGGAGTTTTTACCAATTATAAGGGTGATATATGATTATCCTTGGTCAGGCTATTCCACTTTACTATACCCATGATAAGGCAGTTGAGAAAAAGAAACCCAGCCTATTCATAAATCTGGCCTACAAAGATGGGGTCATCCAATTGAGTATTATAAATCACGGTCAAAGATAAAAGCACTATCCACACAGATTGATGAGTAAAAGGTATTCCACTTTAAAGTTTCAAATCATCACTATACTATCTGGAGAACAAGTAATTGTCCTGATGGGACTAACAATTAATATCAAAAAAGGACTTTATGGTGAAGTATATCAACCATGGTCTAAATCTCAATTTAAACCAAACATTGCCGCTGGTATTATCATTACAGGCCACAGAGAAATACAGATATTATGTGCAAACCTGCAAAATCAGCCCATCTCCATCAGGCGACATCAAACAATCGCTTTTCTGCATCTGTTCCCTACCACGGAAATTCACTCATTCCATGAGTTCATAACTTTTGTCAAATTAGGGCCCCCAATAAGAACCAACTCAGCATAAATAATGTTGTCCCTATGATTGATATAAGCAACCTGACCAACTCCAAGAAAGGCCAAGCTCAGGAGTTATTCTCTAAATATTGGGAAAATATTCGCACAAGATGGTTTTGACTTGGGTTGTGCTAATGGTGTCATCTACAAAATCGATACTGGAGATCATAAACCTACTCAATTATGCCCGATTAGATGCTCAAAATCATAAGAAGGAGCAGTATCCAAGGAGATTAAGGAACTCCTTGATTGTGGCGTGTTAGTCCCTTCAAAAAGTCCTTAGGCAGCACCGATTTTAATGATGAAGAAAATGATGGAAGCAACCAAGTAGTCATTGATTTTCAGAAGTTAAACAACATCACAAAGAAGGACTTTTACCCACTGCCATGAATTGACAATGCCTTGGATAGGCTAGGGGGCGCAAATTTCTTCTCAGCAATGGACCTTATCAGCAAATAATGGTAAATAGATCTACCCAAAGAGGAGCGCGAGAAATGTGCAGTTATAATCCAAAAGGGTCTATTCCAGCTGATGAGAATGCCTCAAGGGCTCTGCAATGCCCCAGCTACTTTCCAAAGGGCAATTGACACAATCCTGGGAGATTTAAAATTGTCATGTGTACTAGTGTACCTTGATAATATCAACGTTTTCAGCTGCACTTTTGATGACCACCTGAAACACTTAGAGGAAGTTTTCAGAAGGCTAGCTGCTGAAAACTTAAAAATCAAGCATAGAAAATGTCAGTTTTTCAAAGACCAACTGGAATATCTCGGATTTGTGATTGATAAAGTGGGTCTTTGGCCCCAACCTCTAAGTTGGATGCCATCTCCAAAATGAAATGTCTCAAATCCAAGCGCAATATTAAAGTATTCCCAGTCATAATTGGGTACTATTGCCAATTTATTGCCAACTTCACACAACTTGGAAAGCCACTTTTCTATCTGCTCAAAGTTAAGGTCCCATTTGACTGGATTCCAGCTTGCTAGGATACATTTGACCAACTCCAATTGGCCCTATGAAGTGCACCTGTTCTTCAATACCCAGACATTGATCATGAATTTATTGTCCAAACTGATGCATCTTAAACAGCAGTGGGGGCCATGTTATCCCAAGTTGGAGAAGATGGTGAAGAACATCTAGTTGCCTTCACTAGTTGGACCTTAAACGTTCACAAAAGTAACTACATGGTGATGGAACAAGGATGCTTAGCTGTCATATATGTTTGCAATCAATTCTTGGTCTACCTTCATGGTACTCATTTCAGAGTTGTTACCAATCATTCTTCCCTAAGATGGTTGAATAACTTAAGAGAATCTGAGGGCCGATTAGCCCGCTGGGCATTAAAGCTCCAAGCCTATGACTACACCATTGAGCATTGAGCTGGGGAAAAACACCAAAATGCCAACTGTTTATCTTGACTACCCACTATCACAACACTTAGTTGCACCACCAATGAGTTGTTTATGAAAATGATCAGCGGAGAGTATCAGGATGAGCTCAAATCCGTCCAAAAGATATTATCAGATCCATGAATTATACAACCATTGAAAATGGGATCCTTTACAAATCATTGAGGACAAAAAGTTTATTTCCCAAAGACCATCGGCCCAAACAGACCTAATAATGGCAGCAAATAAGGCCATAGGGCATGGAGGATTCAACAAATGAAAGAGCATTTGAAGCAATTATACTACTGGGAGTCAATGCATTTTGACATCCAAGAAATGCTAGAATGCTATGCAGAGTGCCAAGGTGAAAAACCGTTCCAAAAAAGCACATTTTACCAGCTTGTTCAGCCCAACTTTGCCTGGCACACTGAATCTATTGACGTTGTTGGCCACTTTCAATTAGCCATATGAAGGCCAAGTACATAATTGTAGCCATTGACCACTTGTATAAATGGGTTGAGGCCAAGGCCATTTGGGAAGCTGGAGCAGCAACCACTGCCAAGTTCGTACTTGAAAACATCATCCACAAACATGAATGTCCCCAGGTTATTCTGACTGATAATGTAACCAAATTTAATGTCAATATCCTTGCCAAGCTCAACTAACTAATGGGAGTAAGAGGTGTGCTTTTTTCCCTATAACCCAAAACTAATGGGACTGTTGAGCGTGCAAATGGGACGTTGGTGAACATTTTTTTAGAAGTTACCCTTGGCCAAACCATCTGAATGGAATACTTATCTAAATTTTGGCAGTCTTCGCCTACAAAATCTCCTACCATTCAATTAGGATGTTTAAATTTCAAGTATTATATGGTAGACACCCAGCCCTAACAACACCGCTGTATTTTGCTCTGTAGGATTCTGGAAAAACACTTATTTTCAGTACGTTAAGAAGATTGTGGATGCCTTAATCAAACTATAAGATCAAGCCTTTGACAACAGTTTTGCTGAGAAAAAGGCCCAAAACAAAAGGACTTAGAGAATCCCTACACACTGACTGAATTTAAGTTAACAATGAAATTCTAATTTGCAACACCCATGGATCGAGCTTATTGCAAAAGTTATATTGCATCTGGGTTGGGCCATTCAAAGTGATTGAGAAAACATCTAAGTTCATATACACAAATAAGGATATTAGGACTGGTCATATATACAACCAAGTCCATGCAAAATTCCTAATAAGATCATTGAGTGGGCTGCTTAAGAAAAGAAAAATTTAAAAAAAGCCATAAAAACAAAAAATTATTTATATAATAGTTTTATGCTAATTAACACTTTAGTTTGCACTGAGGTTGGGGAGATGATCCAACTTTAGACTTTATGGGCATTTATGGCCGAAATTAACAATATGAGGACCATACTTTAGACCCATTGGGCATTTGGGCCAAAGTTATCAAATAAAAACCCAACTCCATGCTCATGGGCATTTGGGATGATGATAACAGAATACAATAGGTTAATTGGGAATCTTAGGGCTTATGTTCAAGTCAAGAGGGGGAATGTCTGATTTTGGTGGTTGACTCACAAATAAACCTTCAACAACCATCATATCAGGCTAATTATACTTTCAATGCTTGAGCTAACATTTATACTCTCATCTCAAAGCCTATTGCAATCATATAATTTGGGCTGATATCTCAATGTCAATTTGATTAAGTATTTTATCAAAGAACTTTGGCCAAATACGCTTGCATATTTTGGCTGATTCCCTATGCATCAAATCTTGGCAATTGGTCCTGATTATTGGGAACACAATCAACTAACTTGTATGCAAAATCGTTCATGACTGACAAAGTTAACATCTAAAATTTATATGGACCATATGATGAACAATGATTTGTAATCAAATTTTCCACCCTAGGGTGAAATTTGTATGTTAATCCACGTAATTGGCATGATAACACTTGCACATGGACTGCCTGAAAGGGTACCTAGTGCTATCAAGGGAGAGGTGAGCCAACATCCTGATTAGGTTATGTCATCTACTTTAATTGAGGCAAGATTTTATAGAAGGTGTATTTTATCAGCAGTATGATGAAACACAAATTAAGAAGATCATAGGACAATTTTGATGCTTTTATCACAATTTTTGTAAATAAAATCCCGATTTTGAGATTATTTTGCCACCAATGAACCTAAGAAAAGGTTTCAGTCATAGGCCAAACTGAGGTGGTAAAATATCTATTGAAATTTTATGCTCGAATGTGGCTAGGAGATGCCCTAGAGGTATTATTACTGGTGCCTGACCTAATGACTGATTATCAAATAAATATCTTGTCACAATTCTGATATGACTGGACGATAAGCCCTAAGTCATTATAGCAGAATGGGTAGGACACGCTGAGTTTAATACAAGTAGTAATTATTTGAGCGCCTTAAGACGGGTAATATTGGGTTATTGGGAAATCGCCTCAAATTAGGCAATTGTGAAATTAATGAATATAAGATTTGATGGAGCAAATGAGATATGGCAAATTAAATTACTAAGCCATA
>JAKSZP010012318.1:0-68437 GCA_022478985.1 Massospora cicadina
GATACCTCCCACCACGTCACCATCAGTTGGTCTCCTCCTGGTTCTCAGTTTGGTTCATCAACTCTGACACCTTCCTCCACACGTGCTCAATTGTGGTTCTGGCCCCTATACACGTTCCCCCCCTCCCAGTAGTGGCGTTCCCGCTGGCAACAGGAGACAGCATTAGATTCTCTGGAGTGCCTCCCTATTACTGCATTTTGTTTTCTTTTTGTCTTATCAGAAGTGTCCGTCACCTGGTCAGCCTTTCTCGCAATAAATCAATTGATAATGGGTCAAATCAGGGATTGGGTCCCTCAAATTTGACCTAACCCAGCACATTTTTTGGGGGAGGGGGAAGATAATTTCAATAGAAACTGACATTGAAGGATTTGGTGGCAGGCTGAGTCACTATCAGTTTGACCTTGAATGCCTGGACTAAGGCTCAACTGCGTTTTCATCAGTTGGTGTGATGGCATCTGGCCTGACGAGCAATGGGAATTCCCAAAGGCCACCCCGCATATGGGCAGTCCCAATTGGTTGGAAACAGGTTCAGGATGCCTAACCCGCCCATGCTTGGTTTCTAGTGCGTTCATTTGATCAAATGAGTTAGATTGGCTGCAACTCCCAATTCATTTGATAGGGGTTTTAAAATGTCTGATTATTCCCAGAGATACCATCTGCACATCGGGGATCATCCCCAACAATTTTGAGGGGTGCTTGGAGTTGAAGATCATACTGCTGGTTGTGTTGAAACCATCAGCAATTCTGGCTGATAACTTGATACTTGTCCCTCTTTGACTATACGTTTTTCAATTGTCAGGCTTTAATCCCATCAATTTCAGACCTTTCAACTTTGATTTGGTAATCTTGGCACAGATTTTCTCAATTCAGCTGATAAGTTTGGCCGAGGTGATCACAGGTACTGGGAGAGTAATCTTAAGAGGGAGGTCTGTTACCTAGCGCTTGTCTACCATGTGGGCAAGATTGCCCTGGGTGACGAGGAGTACAGCCACCCTCTTAGGACCCTTCTTGTTTGGGAATGGAAACATTGCCCAATCTATGAAAAGAGGACATTCCCCTGGACTTACATTGCCCTTTCCCTTTTCCAAAGAAAGAGCACCACCGCTGGGAAACTGTGTAAGGGCTATATTTTTGTGCACTTTGGTCAACTAGATCACCATCAAGGTTGCAACTTTTTTGGGGGATGGGGAACTTCTGGGTGGGACTCATGGAACACCTCGACCAGTCCCATGTAATTTGTGCAATCATGAGCTTTAATCCAACTGTTCCCATAGGCCGGACACCCCTTCCATGTGACAAGATACTGAACTGAACGCCGAAATTTGCAGGACGCTAAGATGTTTTCCACCTTAGCTTCTTCTGCATCCTCAAGAAAATTGGCTCAGGGTTGGCGGGAATGGTCCCCTTGAACGGGGACAACTGAGATACGTGGAAGATGAGGTGCTGTTTCCAATGAGCTTGCAGATTTAACTGGAAATCACCATTGCCCAAGTCTTCCTCTTCACCATGTGGGGACCCAAACACTTGCTTGCAAACTTTCAGGAATTTACATGCATCTGCAAATGGCGATTATCTAACATAACATAAGAGCCCACCGCTATTTTGTGTCCAGGAAGCTGTTTTCAATCCGCAAACCACTTATAATCATCAATAGCCTTTGTGAGATGCTCCCACACTAAGAACTGGGTAGACCAAATGTGCTTAACATGATCTGTGGCAGCAGGGACCTCTGAACGCAGACAGGGACCAATCAAAAAAGAGGGATTATAACCCGACGTCGCTTCATAGGGAGAAAACCCCATAGAAGTGTGAGTACCGTTATTATAGGCAAATTGGGCGAGGGGGAGGTCATTGTCTCAGGTATCTTGTGCGGCTGATGCGTAGCGACGCAAATACTGTTCCAAAATTTGGTTAACCTGCTTGGTTTTTCCGTCATACTGTGGATGGTATGCAGTGAAATGACATGAGGTGATTTTTAAGATGGTTAAAAATCTCATTCCAGAAACACGCTGTAAATTGGGGTCCATAGTCACTGATGATCTCCTGCGGGAGACCAAACATAGAGAACACATGGCATATGAAGAGACAAGTGGTTTCTTCTGACATGATTGCGGAAGCACAGGGAATTAATAGGGAAAATTTGGTGAAACGATCACCACCACCATCACCACCATAAACCCATTAGAACAGGAAAGTTTGACAATAAATTCCATGGACACCAATGTCCATGGACCCTCCGCCTGTTGTAAAGGATGTAGAAGGCCATTTTTTCATGAATGGGCTGACTTAGCTCATGCACAGGTAATGCAATTGGCGATCCAGGCCAGAAATTTTTAGTTAAACCCACCCAATTATAAGTCCATTTTATCAATTTGATGCATTTCTTGTTACCCAGATGGATGATAGTGGAAGGATTGTGATGCTCTCAAAACACCTCGGCTCTATAGGGAGGAAGAACCCAAACCTGCGACCTAAAATAGATGAGACCTTCCACCAAGGAATATAGGGAATGTTTGTGAGTTTGGAGGGACAATTGATTGAGTAACTCCACTCCTTTGGGGCAGGTCATCTGAGCTTCCAAAATCCATGAAATAAGTGGAGCATCAGGAGCTAACTCTACTGAGATGACCACAGGTGGGACAATAGATAAAATTTGGGTGGTGGGGATCATAGTAACCAGTCCACTTCCTCTGATTCCATTGGACAATGAACCAGGTTGTGGCTAAGGAAGTCGGGGAGCATATTTAAAGCACCTTTCATTAATTCATATCTAAAATTGAAACTGCATAAATCCCAATAGGTATGAGCCCGCCTATGTGTCAATTTTTGTGGTTTGCAGAAATATAAAAGAGCTTGGTGGCACATACACACAGTAACTCATGCTGGGCACCCTGTAACAGGTACCACCAATGAGTCAACGCCCATGCTATGGCTGCCAATTCTTTATCATAAATGGCCCATGATTTCTCAGTAGAGGAAAATTTTCGGTAAAAGTAGGTGACTGGATGTTCTAAACCATCGTGCTCCTGGAGCAGAACTGCCCCAACTGCTACTGATGAAGCATCACAAGTGACAATATATAGTTTGTAGGGATCCACATGTTTTAAGATAGGGAGTGATAAGAACACCTCTTTAATTGACTTGAACGCCTGCTGGCACTCAGGTGTCCAACAGAAAAGCACATTTTTGCCCATGAGGGGGTGGAGCGGAGCAGCTAACTGGGAAAGGGACGGGGAAAATTTCTTTAGGAAAATAATGATGCCCAAGAAACTCCATTATTGTTTCTGGGTTGTTGGAGTTGGCCACTTGTGGATGTCATCCAACTTGTTGGGAGAAATCTCATAACCATCTTTTAAGACTAGGTTCCTGAGAAAGGTAATTTCCTCCTTATAAAACTTGCATTACAAAGGATTGACAAACAGGCCCGCCTTTTGCTAAGCAGCCACGACTTCTTCTAAGTCCTTAGCGTGTTGTTTGGGAGTTAGGTAATGAACCAAGATGTCATCAATATATGCAGCCACGCATATAAACTGGAGGTCGCCCAGCACACTATTGATCATTCTTTTGAAGGTGGCTGGTGCTTTCTTCAACCTGAAGGGCATTACGCAGAATTAAAATATTTCTCGTTTTGTAAAAATCGCAGTAAGCCATTATTGACCTTCCATTATCCATATATTGGTTAAAGGCATTGACAATATTAAGCTTGGAGAACACATAAGACTTTGCGATCACTTGACTGATTTTTTGCATAAGGGGTAAAGGGTAGGGATTGCTCACTGTAATTTTATTTAGGTGTCCATAATCTATTCAGGGATGGAGGGAACCATTGGCCTTCTTGGCAAAAACGATGGGGGAGGCAATCGGTGACATCTCTTTAAACAACCATCCTTTCTTAAGCATATTGTCTAACCAGGTGTTAATAGCAGCCTCCTCCTCCACTGTGTGTGTATACAAGGGGCAGTTGATGTTTACCAACTGTACCGTTGTTTGGAATCCTAAGTCAAATTTAGTGTGAGGGAAGATGGTCCGCCCTCTCAGAATCAAAGATACTTTGATAGCACATCAATTCTTTGGGAAAATCAGATGGGAGGCCCAAAGGGGAAACGAGGGAAGTGATGGAGCTATGCCCTTGAGATTTTTTAAGGGTATTGACTAGGGGAAATTATCCCTCTGTTTGATCATTGACAAATGACAACTTATTTGACTCAAGGTGAATTTTAACATGTTGCTGGTGCCACCATACAGACCCCAAGCTAACTGGAAACACCAAGTTTGGCCTTTCTGAGAACTTATTGCAAAAGCTAAACTGATGTACTGAGAAAGAAACTTATTAACGGACTAAATATGAGGTCTGGGAGGCTGAAGAAGAAACCATTACTGAAGGACCTACATCCAGGTCAAGCTCCAACTGTTGGGCTAGCTCAACACTCATAAAATTACCCACAGCTCCGGTATCTACCAAAGCCTAAAAGGAAACATGGTGGGACCCAACACTAATCTTCATGGGCAGTAAAAAGTAGGCAAAGTTCTCTTTATTGAAAGCTATAGTTGAATTCGGTGATCAGAATGGATGGTAGTAGGATTGGGGTAAGCCACTAGGTTCATAGTGGGAGTAAACCCTTCACAAGTTAGATTGTCAGAACATACTGACATGGGCGATGATAGCCATGGCAACTATGGGATGTGGATCGGACAATTTGAGTGGTACTAGGCTAATATGGCCAGAGCAAAATTTCTTCACAACCTGGTTCATCTGAAAAATTGGACCATTGCTACGCCAATATCTACAAGAAAGGCGGAAATGGTCAGAAATAATGGTTGGTCAATTATGTCAGGAAAACAGCAAGTTATTATTAGACTGGCCTGCCAGCCTGAGTGCCAAAGCACCCAAATGGCAAACCTGAATGTCAGAGGCACTGCTTCTGGTACAACGGTTATGGAACTAGGAAGAAGTTCCACCAATAATTTATATGGGCCATAATTGCGTATAGACATCTAACAAAATACTAGATGAACATGGCCATAAACCCTGAGGGTTGTTAGAATACTGGTGGAAAGGGTGGTTTGTTTTCAACATTAAAACTGAAATTGGAGAAAAGCGCTTTATTGGAAAATAAAAGAAGAAAATTGACCAACAATTTTCTTAGTGCAATGCAACTGATTAAATAGTGTCAATTGGTAATGGGTCAAATCAGGGATTGGGTCCCTCAAATTTGACCTAACCCAGCAATTTTTTGGGGGGAGGGGGCAGATAATTTCAATAGGAACTGACATTGAAGGGTTTGGTGGCAGGCTGAGTCACTATCAGTTTGACCTTGAATGCCTGGACTGAGGCTCAACTGAGTTTTAATCAGTTGGTGTGATGGCATCTGGCCTGACGAGCAACAAGGATTCCCCAAGGCCACCCCACATATGATTGGTCCCAATTGGTTGGAAACGGGTTCAGGATGCCAACCCACCCATGCCTGGTCGCTGGGGAATTCATTTGGTCAAATAAGTTACATTGGCTGCAACTTCCAATCCATGTGATAGGGGTTTCAAAATTTCTGAATCATTTCTGAAGATACAATTTGCAAATCAGGGATCATCCCTGATGATTTCTAGAGGTGCTTAGCATTGACAATTGTACTACCAGCTGTGTCAAAACCATCGGCAATTCTGACCAATAACTCAATACTTGTCCCTCTTCAACTATATGTTTTCCAATCATCAGGCTTTAATCCCATCAGTTTCAGACCTTTCAACATTGATATGGTAATCTCAGCGCAGATTTCCTCAATTCATCTGACAAGTTTGGCCAAGGTGAGTGCAGGTACTGGGAGAGGAATCTTAAGAGGGAAGACTGTTACCCAGTGCTCATCTACCACGTTTGCGAGATTGCCCTGGGTGACAAGGGGTACAGCTGCCCTCTTAGGACCCTTCTTGTTCAGGAATGGAGATATTGCCCAATCTACACAAAGGGGACGTTCCCTTGGACTTACAGCATGGCGCAGCGAAATCCAATCATTAAAATCATTATTGACAATTTGCACCAGATAGGGTCTGTGCCTCCAGATAAGAGCGCTCCACAAAAGCTTTAATCATTTCATCCATGTCAAAAAAAGATGTTATGATATTTTATCTAACAAGTAGGCATACTTTCTGGACCACTGTACACCTTAATAAGAAGATTTTTGGCACTATGGTAGGTTATGACAACTTTCTGTAGTTTTAGCATAATTTAGATTTCTGATTTTTTAGTCCATAAAGTTCATTACTGTCACCAACTTAGCATTCTTTAATGCTAAGCCATATTTATCTTATAGAGAATAAAAAAATTGTGCACGTTTTCCTATTTATCAAACTTTGGTAAGTTAATAGGGCCAACATGAATTTAAGTTTCTTAAATGCCATGCCAAAGGGCCTGTGTGGATATTTTAAGACTTTCTGGTTGAAAAAGTCAAGGAATGTGAGTAAAACCCCCTTGAGCTGCCAGAGCAGCGAGTGTGTAGAATGCCATGGGATCTTGAGCAGAAGTAATAGCGGTGCTTAATACAGGTTCTACTGGACTTTCACATATAATTGAAGTGTATTCTCCAAAAGGAGGAGCCACAGAAGATTCTAGGGGAGTGGGAGCCCCTGGGTCAGGAACAGAGGTCAGAAAAGTAGGCACCTCATGTGTAACCAACGTACCATCCCTTCTAACTCCAGTTCCATTGGAATATCTTCCAGTCATCAATAAATAATCTATTGATGGTTCACTGGAGGAACCCAGAAAGCAGTTGCACAGAATGTTTAGAAGTTTTTTTGAACCATTATAACAAATCAGCAAAACAGCGTTGTTCTTCCAGCAACATGTTTTAAATGTGATTAATTTTCTGTTAGTCAGCAAGAAGATCCACTTTCAAGTTGAGGTTCTCATTAAACAGGGACCTTATTTTCTGAACCTCAATTTCTCAGGTCAAGACGCAAAGAATAAATGGCCTGCTATAAATTGGTATCAGAGTGCACACCTCCATCCATATTAATGTTGAGACTGTTAGGTGGCATCAATGAGCATCATTGGCTTTTACCAATTCTTTTACCAAGAAATTGTGCCTACTATTATTACCAAAAGTGGGCCACATGGCCATTCAAATTATCCCGTGATTAACAAATAGCAGTCAAAATTTTTTGCAGGGCCTAATGGTCAACTCTTCATCTTCCATATGTCTTTATACACAGCTTTAAGGTGTAGTAGACTAGTTCTAGTAGTGGATAAAAGAGTTGGGTAACACCAACCATGTAACAGTCCCCAACTCTGAAAGCAACCCAGAGAAGTCTCTGATTGTCCACATACCACTATGATAGGATTAATCAAACCTTAGAATAAAGTTAATAGGATACTTAGCCCTATTAGTACTCCTTGACCCCAGGAGAGAGTAATTAGGATTCCACCAAGTGACTGAGTTCAGTCTCTTGTTTCAGAGAGATAATGTTCCTCATAGTGTATTTTGTCAGAGAAAATAAATAATTAAAAAAGTGTTTTCAAAGAAAAATTGTTATTCACCAAAAACTACTGAAATACACAGAACTAAGAGATAAAATCTACTTAATTATTATACATAATAGTCATAAATAATGCCTCAAACTTGTTTAAGTTGGATAATTATTTTTCTGTAATTGCAAAAATAGATGATTTAAAAAATACGTAGTAAATTTGCTTATTATGCTTAAGAATTCATATATGTCATAGTTGGTATGCGCTAAAATAACTTAAGTTGTAGGAGTTTGGTGCGAAAATTCCAGATTTAGGGCCTATTTTACAGGATTGAACTTTGGGTTTAATTTGAAATAAATTTTGTATAGGAAAATCTGTCTGTTTCGACTTCTTTAAATACTGTTTGCTTGCAATTCCTCCATTTTGGAACCACTATAATGAGGGGTTCCTCTCAATTCTAACTGCTGTTATGGTCTGACCTTAAGCTAAGACCGTGATATAATAAAAAACTGATGGGTGAAGTTCAAATCTTGATGCTCCCTCAAAGACTTAAAGTAGCCTGCAATTGATAAGCTTGTAGCCAACTTTAAATTTTCCTATTTTAAGATTATTATTATTATTGTTTTTGTTAGTATTATCTCTAATATAGATAATGTGATGGTCAGGAATGTCCTGTATTATCACATATGGTAGTTTTCAACATTGGTACACTGTTGAGTGATTTTCACTACCCATTGAGGAGTTACCCCTCAATTATTCACAATTTTGCTAACAACCTGCAACTGGTCAGCATTAAGATCATCAGCCAGCTCTTCAACCTTCTTATAAGCTTCCTTAATTTGCTTCTGATTATAAAGAATGATTGCATTAATGTCTTAAATTAAATTTGTCTCACCAGCCTAGTAAAAAGGAATTATCATGTTGCTGTGCTTCTGCAAACGCAGACAACCCACCAATGACGTTATGTTGATGGGCAACAATCCTAAGAGCTTGTAAGATGTAAGGGTGAACATATCTTAAAAATAACCTCTACAAGATGATTTTTGGTGGAGAGTTTCTTGGTCATCTCACTGATGGTCATCTTATGAAAAAGATGGTAGTTAATATAAAGAATATCTTGGTATTTCTTTATGAAACATGCCCAGTTGGGCTTCATTTGCATTGGCAGCCATAAGCTGCTAACCATGAAGTACCAATCAGAAACTTCCTGCGGCTGATCAGGAGAAACATTGAATACCCAGGCTACATCTTGGGATTATAGTAAACTGGAAAGGGGAAGCTCCACCCTAGGAGCATCTATCCACTTACTTTCAGAACTACTAACATGAAAGCAATCTATAACCATGTCACCTTCATCCATGAGCTCATAAAAATACTTAGCATCAAGGCCAGGGGTGAAGAGGTTCTCATCAAGATTCATACTAATTATGGTGAAAGTTAAAAAAGTGAAATCATGTAGTGAGCACTTTAGTGTTGTAATTGGTGCAGGTGCATCAGATTTTGGTTTAAAGGTTACTACACTTAAAAATAAAAGGTACTATCAAATGGCAGTAACTTTTAAACTTGCAAAAAGAAACCTTTTCAGCAAGAGATTTTTATTAAAATGAAGAAAAGCATAGTGTAATATCTACTGCTGAAAATGAATTTGCAGCACGCCAAACTAATTCTTTTTTGCTGTAGGATTTCTCAAGTGATGTAGAAGAAAAGGTTTTTTTTCAATTTTCACTCCTGCTTGAATATGCTTATTCCTCACTAGAGTTCTTATTGGTGCAATTTAGGCTTACTATTAGTCACCTAAGAGTGGTAACCTAAAGGAGTAATTTTTAAAACTAGACTAAGGTAGCAGATGACTAGGGCTCATGATATTTCTATAATAATTGTGATTAAATGATTGCAATCAAGACACTGGCAGATGGACTTAAAAAATTGGAACCCTATTGCAAATATTATATGCTTGCATGGGGCAAGATAGAATATTTAAATCAGAATAAATTATAGTCAATATGGTCCTCAAAGCTATGAGCTAAGGTGACCACCAAACTAAGTAAGAGATAAGTTTTACTGGTAGGGATTAAGGATTTGACCTGCCGTCATAATCTATATATATAAAGGGCACTATTAATCAAGGTTTCTCTTAAACCACGAAAGCTAGAAATTTGATATTGTGGTTATGTTTATAAATTTGTTGTTCAGCTAAAAAACCGTTTACTTTTTGATAAGTAAAGACTTTCTAATATGTGAAAAGTCACTTAAAATTTCCCTTAATAAAACTAATTAATATATTAATCTATTTGGGAAAGGCTGACCATGGGACATACACTTCCAATATGCAACAACAACTGAGCTCCAAGTTACATAAGAGGCACCCCAAAGGAGCTAAAGCTACCTCAAGTTGCCAGTGGGAACGCCAATGGAAGGAAGAGGGGTATTGTGAGAAGAGGCTTTCTTCACTACTGAGCACATATGGGGGAAAGGGTCTGAGGTGAGGAACCATACCAGGAACCAGGATAAGACCAACTGTCATTGATGGGATCCCAATTATCCAAACAAACAGGCTTGGACGTGGTCCATAAGGTGCAAATGGAAGTGACGCACAGCTTCATGATGCGTAGGAGTGGGGCCTGAAATGGTTTCAAGGATAACTATGTGTATTGTCCATATAGCGTTTGCCACAACTAAAGTGCAGAGGGAAGGGTGTATGAGGAAGTTAAGAAAAAGGCAAAGATGTCCTTAGACAGGCTGAAAGTCTGTGTTTGCTCCTGGAAAAAGAGATGCTAACTTCATGCCAGATTTCTTGTGAAGGCGGACACTCTTCCAAGCGGTAGACCAAAGTTCCATATTGGTCATATAAAACACATAAAGAGTAAGAAGCATTGGATTTCTCCACAGTATGGTATACCTGCTTCAGGCAGCGCCACATATGGGAACGAACCTGTGGCTGTAAAAGATGGTGTTGGGTGTAATTCAAATGTCTTTCTGGGTTTCCAGGGAGTATGGGATGTCCACTATGTCCAGGTAGTCCACATGGGCCATGGTAGGGGGACACCTGGGTACCAAATTGTTCAAAACGGCTTGCCCATGGACTTCCTGTTTGAAATGAGGAGTAGGGTGACTCCACTGCAAAAGTATGACCATTGATGCTGATCCTCAATTCTGTGCTCCACATATTAATGAGGATCCTTTTAAATTGGGCAGAGGTCCCATGCAGGCCTGCAGCAGATGGGTGTGAGTCATATAGGCAAGAAAAAATTAGGGTAGGTGGGGTTGCAAAGGCCAAGGGTGCAGGCAAAGTTGGAGCATGCCACATGTGACCAGTGCTGGGCTGGGAGTGTGGAGTTGGTTACTGAAGCAATTCATGTGCCCAGGATCCTGGATGCCTGGGCCACATAGTTAAACAGGCCCATACCACCACTTTGGCGTAGGCTAAAGAAAATCTCCAGTTTCAAAGGGGGAGGGCGACCTATCCAAAGCCACCCCTTATATGAGGGCATATAAAGAAGCAAAGAAGAATGTGGAGAAGGCAATGACATGAGCCGCAAACCATACTTTTAACAGAGAATAGCATTTGTAAGCACTACTCTACCTTTCAGGCTGGTCTGCTGATCCCATAGGTATGCAATGCACTTTGTAATGTTGCTAATATGTGGTGCTCCATTACCAAAGTGGAATACCCACCCACCTCCAGCTTTACTCCCAAGTGGTGCACCTGGCCAGCAGTGGGTCTGGACACAAAAGGGAGCACAAGAGGGATGAATTTGGGTAACTGCCTGGGTAAGCTGAGAAGAGACCAAGAAGCTGAATCACTCTGATTGAGGGACGCCAAAGACCAGCGGGCTTGGTATCTACCAAGGAAAATGATTTAAGTTTTGGATTCGTTGAGTGCAGCGTTACTGACCTTGGAATACCCCCAATTAGTGGACTCCAATGTGCATGCGTCATGGTTGCTAGACACCCCAACTACACAATTTTCAGCAAATATAATAATCCTAACTGGTGCTTGGCCTTGCACATGGACACCAGTAGGGCGTGCATTTACACTGCAGAGAAGAGGTTGAGGCTGAAGTTGTATAAAAACGGGTTCATAGGGTCCCCTTGACAGAGCCCCTTTCAGGGTGAACCAAATCGGTGAGGAAATCTGGGCCCCACACTGCCATTGTGGCTGATTTGGTGAGAAACATTGCCCAACTGATGAACCGTGGGGGAGGTGGAACTGGTGAAGGCGGCCCTAAGGTAGTCCCAGTTGACCCTATCACACGCCTTTTGTTAGTCTAAGAACACAAGCGCCCCAGTAGCTGGAGATTAGTAGACAATATCCATGGTATGAATATTGTCCCAGATTGACCTCTTGGGGGAGAAAGTCAAATTTCTCAGGGAAGATTACCTCAGAGGCAATTTTCCCCGGGCGAAAAGCCATTATTTTATTTAATAACTTAGTATCAGTGTTAGTGAGGGAAATAGGGCGCCAGTTTGCGAAGTATAGCTTACCCCATTACTTAAAAACTTTACCATGTAAGCCTCTTGGCCCCCTGAAAGAAAGCATGTCTCTAAGAAACGTTTTTTCATCAAGGCTAGCATTAAGTGGGATGAATAGTTAAATATTTTTTATAGAACTTATATGGAATCCCATCTGGTCCTGGGCTCTTTCTGTGCGGTGCACTGAAAATGGTATACCAGAGTTCATCACGGGCTATTATATTCATGAGCTCTGGATTTTAAGAAATGGTGCAGATTTATGCACTAGTGAGAAAATCAATTTTGTGAGGATTGACTGGGCTGGCCTTGTATAACTCAGAGCAATATTTTTGAACTTCAGTAGATACTTCAGCCAGTGTTTCTGCAGTGGAATTTTCCAGGAGCTTACTTGTGTGCAGGCTAAGTTTTAAAGCAGGGTGGAAAATTAGTGGAAAAAGTAGGCGGAGCATTTTTGCCCACAAGGTTATTATTTGGCTTACACTGAAAAAAAACGCGATGTTTGTGTTGTCTGATCAGCGCATTAAGATGAGATGATACTTCAGCCCATTTCCAACCCCAAGAAGGGCTGTACTCTGCCCTGGGGACATTATTCTCTGGGTGGTACACCTCCTCCAAGCGCGTTTGGTGACTGCCAAGGCTGCTCAAGAGTACTGCAACAAGATGTGGCACACTTGGGAGATTGCTGCTGCTTTGAATGTTGACCATGTCAATAGGAGATCAGCACATAAAGGAGTTGCAAACTCCTGTATCAAAGTGGTGGTGTCCATTAAATTAAAAAGCAGGTGATGTGAGATTAGCATGGCAAAGTTTATTCCATTTAGACGCCTGTGGCACCAGGCTTGATAGAGTAAATGACACCAAGCACATCCTGTGGTCAGAGAAATCTATTTTCATCATATTAAGATGCAATATCTGAGGGCAAGAAATAGTGGGGCAAGAATGAAATATATGTGGGGCATAGACGTAAACTGCCTATTGTGCACATGTGGATGTGACATGTTGAGTGGTAATGGCGCTTGCTTGGGCAGGTATCAAAAAGGCCAAGGTGGCTTAAATGACACAAAGTTCAATGTGCTCCTACAGTGGGGCAAGCGCAGAAGGCCAGCGGTCACTGGTTATATCATCACAACAGTTCAGGTCGCCAACCAAAGAGGAATTGGAGGGGAGGGGAAGAGAAGCCACTGCTGAAGAGAAATTCCCAGTGAACTCACACACAGGTTGGGGCATAAATATTAACTATTGTGTGCACTTTAGAATCCCATGAAAAGGTCATGACAAGCACACGTCCATTGAGATAGATTGTTTTTTTCTAAAAATTTAAAATTGTGGTTTTCCCATATCAGCACCCCACAGTGCAGCGACCAAAAGGATTGGGAGGGGAGGAGCATGGTTGCCCATGTGTCCTCACACCTTGCAGACAGAGGATATTTCTAGATTGTCAGGATGTTCACAGTTAAATTATTTTTTTCAAAACTCAATCCTTTAGCCTGGTACAGAAAGTCCTTGAGTCTGGTGATGTTCAGCATCCCTATTGAGAAGGATGCACTTATCACTTCTTAAGAGTGAGGGGAGAGCCCCTCAGACCCTGCCACTCCTTGTTACCATGCAAGCTCCATCTTCACTTTTTGTTGGCAAGTGTTTGAAGTTAGAATATCATCAGATGTTAGGTATCATCTTTGAGGCCAGCTTTAGCCATGGTTTTAGTTTTTATTTGGATTTTTGATCTTTGCAAGTTCTTGAGTTACTGTGGATTTGCAGTGCACTGTCAAGATTATCCAACAATTACTCCCTTAAAAAACTCAATTAATTTTGGGTTAGAAAATCTGCTTGCATTTGTTGTGCAGGAATCCTGCAGTTGTGTAGCAAGCGCATTTTGTGGTTATGAGGACAAGGCCCCCCAATCTGATTGGTGGGAATTTGGGATTCCACTAAAGCTGAAAAAGCAGCCTGATTGTCCTGAGTATGGGCAGGGGGATGGCGGAGGCTGTCATGGCTGCTGCCTTAGCCTGCACTTGGCAATGCTGTTTGGCTTTAGTGATCTTGTTGGGACACAGGTTTTACCTGGATATAACACCCTTGGTCACCCCATAGGAAGGTGACATTAGAGTCAGATGTGGCTTACAGTGACCATCTCCCATTGCTTCTGAGAAAGCCTCATTCATAATAATTCCCTCTCTGGTGGGGCAAATGTGTAATTTGTGGCCAAATGCACAACAATGAGTGTAGATGGGCAATGCGCTGTCAACCCTAACACAGAACCGTTGTTTTTGTTGCCCATTAATGGTAAGGGTAGTGCTGTTTGGAATCTGAGTCAAATCCTCAGCTACTTCCGAGAATAGGTTGATCACTGCAATAGCCTACTTGTTCTGAGTTCAGACATAAACAAAAAAAATTGCATTTCAAAGGAGCAAATTTACCAATGACTTTGAAGTCCTGCCTGGAGATGGCTCTCATGGACTTCAAGTCTAATGGTTATGGGAAGAAAATCAAAAGTGAAAGAATTGGATTAATTTCTTCCAGTGCATGCACTTGGTTTCAACCACCCATTGACCATCTGGGAGATTAACCACCATATACACCTGTGCAGCAGCGTCCAATGCTTGTACTCTCTCAACCCAAGGTTCAACCATATGTGGGTCATCAAGTGTAGTGCTACATACACTACTTCTAAATAGTGGGTGCATATGTTGCCACAGATATTTTCCCAAAGAGCTGTTAAATTTATATCCAGGAACACTAAGACCCAAAATGCTACTGATGATAGTGGTAGGGACTGTGGAGCTTTGACATACTGGTTTCACTTTGCTTGCAATTTCAAAATTTCTGGCAAAATACTCACTGCAGTTTTATTTTCGTCAGGGCCACTGGTGTCTCTGGGGCATTTTATAACTTTGGATGGTGCAAAACACTGAACCTGTGCCTTTCACCACACTTGCCCAACCCTTACCTGAATTGGACATGCACTTTTCTCCCCTTGCAGTTATCAAACTTTTAACTGTCCTGAATTAAATCAGTTGCAATTAGTGATTGTAATGGGAAAGAAAAGTATAAAATTAATTATTATAAAGTGATTAGAATTTGTAGTTTTCAAAAAAGTATTTATAAAAAGGGGAGGATACCTAAGCGGTAGAGTAGGGACCTCTATCGCTGCCTCCCCGAGTTCGATTCCGGTACTTGAACTTTGGGTAGGGGACAATTATGACTTATGACTGTGTTGGCGTTGCGCACCAATGCCCCGAACCGAGATAGCGAATAGCAAAGGCGGTCCATGGAGTTCCTGGCCTATCATACGCCGCGCATGGAGGTTTTCCGGATTTTATCCTCCTTTCCCATTCATTCGATTTCCCTTAATCGGTGCGGTATCGTCCCCAGGTCGGCCCACCTCGAATAAAATAAATAAAAAAAGTATTTATAAAAACTTAACAAACCTATTTTAATGAAATTTGATAGTGTGTGCAGCTTGGGGTTCAGAATATCAAGTACCTAAGTAATTTTTTCTAAAATTTTATAGCAACAAAAATTGCAAAAATATTCATTAAATACATAAAAAACACCATATTCAAAATTTTCATTAAACCTTAAAAGCTAGAAATTTGCAATCTGACATGTAGGATCTGCTATAAATTTGTATAACAGCCAAGAAACCATTCATTTCTAGAGATTTTTTAATATGTGAAAATCTGTATAAATTTTACTTAGTAAATTTCTAATAAAAATAGTTCAAATTTATATACTATATTTAAAAAGTATTCTAAAATAACCATGAAAACTATAATCATTCAATTTGGTATGTAACTGCTGCTCATATGTCAGAATATTAATTATGTAAATAATTTTTGAAAATCCAATTTTAGCAATAAAAATTGCAGAAATATAGAAATCTATATACAAATATATAAAAATTAATTCTCCCATAATAAATTACCCATAAATACAAAATTTTGTTATGCAAGTGCCTATTTGTTGTTAAGTTCTCAAGTAGTAAGGTATTCTAAAATTTATAATTTGTAGCTACAAAATTTCAACAAAACTATAAATCTATTCTATATATAAATTTCAGTTTTATACAAAGCATCTTTTACCTATGCCAACTATAAAATTTGTAATTTGGCATGAAAGTTCAGTTCAAAATTTGTAGCTCAATTAAAAACTATTAATTAATAAAATATTTTTATATATATGAAGATCAGCTTTTTTCATAAGAAATTTATTTATAAACAAATGAAATTTAAGGATGTATATAAATTTATTTTACAGACAAGGGTGGTTAGCTGAGCGGGTAAAACTGATTCCACCCTAAGTGCAGATTTTGAGTTCGAAACCTGTACTGGCTACAAAACATTCTCGGTGTGGCATATTTGTCCCAAGGTCGACCCACCTCGAATAATTGTAAATTTATTTTACAAAGCCAACAAACCTACATTTATAAACTTTTTATGCCTATGCAGCTTGAGTTTAATATTATGGAGCAGGTAAGGGATTTATACACAAAATTAACTATAAAAATTATAAAAACTATAGAATTTTATTTATATGAGCTAAATATCATCATATATTCTAAGCCACATAATCTTGGATTTAAGTTTTAAAGGTTTTTTAGTTCATTAACACATACTAAAAATTATTAATAAACCTAAATACTTTTTTGGGACCATCTAGTACTAAAAAAACTGTATACTTTTTAGATTTAATACCTCATTTTATCAAGTAAATAAATATCCATTATAGTAAAAAAGTAAATGAAGTGGGTTGACCTTGGGACAAGTAATAGGCCAAGTTTTTTACCCTGTGCTGGTTTCAGACCTGTTTCAATAAAAACCTAACCCAGAGTGGAGCAGGAACCACCCGCTATGCTACCACTCCTCAATATCTATTATAATAAATTCAAATAAAAACATAAGAAATATAAATTTATTCCAAACTAAAAACCTACTACACAAAATTTGGTAAATATATATCTTTTAAGTGATGGTTTCTTGAGTAGGTAGGGTTTTTAAAATAATAACTTTCTAACCAAAATTATATATAAGAACTTTAATAAAATATAAAAGCTAATTTTTATATTTTTAAATCACATAAGCTTGGAATATAAGATTTACTATGGGTAGTTATTAGTATATAAGCACCTACTAAAAACTATATAGTAAACTAAATGAAGCATCTATTCTATAGACATGTAGTGATTCTTTTTACTGTTAATGTTTCAGCTAGCAGTTTGGTGTTATCTAATTAATTCAAAGGGTTTAAAAGGTTTGCTATGCAAAGGTGGTAGCTTAACAGAGTATATCCTGCTATCAATCTGATGCGGGTTTGATTCAGAACTGATTCAAAACCTACACTGGCTAGGAAAAATATCATTTTCTCCCCTACTATCTTATTATATTTTTATTTTAAAAATATTGAATAAAGATATGATAATAAAAATAAAAATAAAAAGAAAGATAGGGTGGGATTTTCTTTCCCATTACTATCACTATTAGTAACACAATTCTATGCAAATTATCTGAATTTAACAATCAACCAAGAAAATGAGCAGATTCATCTGCACCAACACCAGTTGGGCAAAAGTGGCCTGTGCAAAAGGCCCTAAGCCCACCCAACCCATTGGGGAAAAAGACCCAGCAATATATTGAGACAACCTCCCCCCAAAAAAGAGTAAGCATAGCACCGCACCCAGAGTTTTGCAATTTCTGCAAATATGGGTGCTTCCACAAAGATTGAACACTCCCAACCCTTGTCCTCCCTCAAGCACAGCCTTAGAATTATGGTCAGCAATACTTCCCTTGAGTCATGGGAAAAATGGGGGAGGCCTTCTCCGCAACTTTCCCAAACACCATTTTGGTAAATTTTAAAAATTTACATAGAGGATGGGTGGATGTCAGGTTCATGACTGTGGAGGAAGTGGCAGATGCAGCAAAAACCAAGTTTTCCATTAAAATTAACAACAAAGATCACATTATCCATATGTAGTGCACATTATGGAATGAGGCAAACAACCTATTCATCATATTTGACTGACTCCCAAGCACTGTGCACCATAAAATTCTTGAGGACAAGCTCCACGTGGGCCTCAAAAGTTATGGCAAAATCAAACAATTTGAATTCAAAAATTCCCCCTCCTGCCCCACCTGTGTACAAGGAAGGCAATAGCCATTATTGAACCTGACCAGGATGTGGTAGAGGATATCACCCTCATTCCACGCACAGCAACCATCAACCTCCATGATGGCAACATACCTTTCCCCTTCCACATCACACCAGAACACACCCTGCCTATCTGCAGCTTCTGCTCAGCTCTAGGCCACAAAGACCACGCATGACCTGTCAAGTGTGGGATTGAAGCACCAGAATTTTGTGAGGATGATATGGACGAAACAAGCCCAACCTTTGGCAAAATGAAGGGTGCCACTTACGCCTTCCATTGGGGTGAAAGAGCCAAAATGACTTTGGTTGAACCCATTTTGTGCAAGGATCAACATTGTGCACAGGCTGCCTGCAAGCAGGCCGCGAGTTCCGCTGAGACCCAAGCCTGCACCACAATTTCCTCAGACCAGATTCAGTCAGATGCCATAGCAGCGCAGCGAAATAACCATTTAGACCCCCCGCATAAAACCCAACAAAATCAAAGTGATGAATTTTTCAAACACATCCAATTAAACGCATCCAACCACACTGAAGCAGAACCACCATACACCACTGTAGATCCTCCTAGCAAATCAAATGTGACTAGCAACAATGTGGTTCATGAGTATGATATGGAAGATCATCCCAGCCAATCACAATGTGACAACGCTCCTACACAAAACCCAATTACCCTGACATCTAATTTCTGCACATCTAGCCCACAGGTAAGCAGTGGAAAATTTTATGCTGATGGGGCACAATACAACCCATGCCAGAGCCAAACTCCATGGAGTAATCTGAGCCCAAAGAAAACAAATAAAACCAATACTATGACTGCTGATCAACATGCTAGAACCAATCTGGCTGATTGGCCCCAAACTTGTAGTATGACCCATGCTGCTAGAGAATGGGGTGACCCCAGTGGGTCGCCCCAAAGTTCCTGATGTGCGGATTACTGCAATCACCATAGGGATGCTCAACATCATGGGAGCCAAGGCCCCCATGTCCTGGGCCAAAAAATGGCTTTCCTGCATGACATCCCCGTGGACATCTTGGCCGTCCAAACCCCACTGTCCACTGGGGGAGGAGAAGTCATGGTCAACCATGCTCCTTCTGGCTAAATCCTTTTAGATGTACCACTGTTGGGTGGTAATTTGATCTAACCATAATCCTCCAGTAAATATTTGAAGCACATCCTCCCACCTGGAGGGACAGCTGCTTCTAACAAATTTTTAGTGGAATGGAGAAATTTTTGCCATGGCATGTGTGTATACCCCAAATGATCCAAATGACTGCCAAAAAATTTTCTCCAATATCCTCCTGGCCCTTTTGCTGAGGCAACGTTTTTCATGGGAGATTTTAATTGCTGGCTTAATGCCATAACTGACCACTGGCCTAAATTAAAGGCTATATCCCATGGCCACACGGAACTACACATATCAAAGGCAACGCTGAGCCTGTATGACAATATTGACAAACAGGCCACCACGTTGGCCAACATGATGAGGCCCCACTACAACAATAACCAGCCGGTCTCAATGACCCAGATTGACCTGATGCTCGCCCCTGTAGACTTCCATCACCGTGTATAAAACTTTGCAACAACAATTATCCCTTTCTCCAACCACCTAATGGTTTAAATAACGTTATCATCCACAGCAAAATACCAAAAGTCACTGACCTGGCACAAAGTTCACCCAAGCACCATCCATCTTCCAGAGCTTAAACTTTGGATCAAGATGGTGCTAAAAACACAGACAAAAAAGTGACCACCCAATGGGAACCCTATCGCCAAGTGGGAAACTTTCAAGGCTAGAGTAACAAAGAAAGCCTGTAACTTGAACTCCAGAAAGCTGGCCATGATGTCTGTGACAATCAACAAGGCTATCAGAAAGCTCCAGCACTTAGAAAACAACACACCTTGTGAGGGATACAGTCCTCAATGGGGACGCCTGTGGTTCCAACTGTCTGCACAGGTCAACTCCCTCTTTAAAAAACACCAGCACTACATCAAAGTATGTTACAAGTCAAAATACATTCTATCCGCAAAACTCACATAGCCCAATTCTTCCACCATTTTAAACCAATTTCGATTTTGGCAACTAGCACACAGGTCCGTCGAGCAGATGACACACTGGCGTCCACACCATCCAAAATATTGGCCAAATTACACTGATTTTACACTGACCTGTACACGGCAGATTTTGCAGCACCTAGCGAAATTAGAAAATTTTATCATCTGCTAATATTGACAATATAGCTGATCAACCAGACCTTGTCAAACCCATCAATAGAGATGAGCTATAAGAGGTAATTAAATCAACTATGCGCCACAAGTGCCCTGGGCCTGATGGCCTTCCATATGAATTTTACAAAAAGTACTTTGATTACATTGCACCAGTACTACTGGCAACTATGAACAAGTGTCTGGAGGACACAGCCCTTCTACCCATCGGCCAAGATGCATATGTGGTCACACTCTTCAAAAAAGGAGACCAGGCAGACCTAAACAACTGGCGTCCAATTGCTCTAACCAAAAAGATACTAAAATACTAACAGAGATTTTAGCTAAGCGTCTGGGTTGCATTGCACAGACAGCCCTCTCCCCCCATCAGTTTGGCTTTATCCCCAATCGCTCAATTTGGGATAACATTCAAACCATAGCCAACACCTGCTAAGCTAACCCCACAGGCGCCCTTGCTTTCCTAGACCAAAATAAAGCATATGACCGAGTGCACTGGGACTACCTGGAACAATGTCTAAAGGCCTTCAACCTACCACCCCGTTTTATAAACTGGGCGCTTCTCCTAACGCGCCTAGCCAGGTTTGCAATCAGAGGCCCAAGTTTCCTAACCAACACCATCACCTCACAAAGAGGCCTCAAACAAGGCGACACGCTTAGCCCTCTACTATACAATTTCAGCCTTGACCCTCTCCTCCACATAGTAAATTAAAGCTCTCTGGAATCAGGTTGGAGGGACAACTACCAACCAAATTCTAGCCTTTGCTGATGACTGCATAGTCAGAGTCTCAGTCAATAGGGATGCCAGAGCAATTGAGCGCATTATTCAACTTTATGAGTCAATGAGTAACGCCATGCTGAACGAACAGAAAACAGAGATAATTGTAATGAGCAAATTCAGTTAAAATTGGACCTCACCCTCTCACCACCAACCAAACCAACCAACTGCACATCCTACCACAAGACAAAGATCTAAGCCAATGAAACCACTGTGTTTACCCTTTGCACCCCACCCCACCACCAACCCAGTCTGTCATCCGGGAATATGGCTTGAGGCTGGTGGATATGCACTTGACACCATTGAAACCAAAATATTGGACAACATCACAAAAAGAATGACAAGTATGTGGAGAGGTAAAGCTAGTTTAGCCGGAAGGGTTGTGTTGGCCAACTCCCTGATCTTGTCAAAGTTATGGTTTGCTGCTCACTCAGTTCCCTTCTCCACCAACTTTACCAACGCAGTCTACAAGCTCCTGCAGAACTGGCTGTGGCCTGGATACCGCGCACCAGTCAGGTTGGAGACCATGTACAGCTCACGGAAGAAAGGCAGGATGGGGCTGCTCAACTTCATGGAATGAGCAACGCAAATCCTTGGCTCATGGATAGCTCTGACAACGTCACCCAACCCACCATCTCCCCACTGGGCTAAGGCAGCCCAAACTAACTATGCAAGGGCACTACATCTGAGGTGCCCCTCCAACCCTGCAATGCTTATGAAGTACCTAACTACACATCCAACAGCCACAGAACTGCACAACACCAACCACTACTTCAAACGCGTCCTGTACACCCTAAGACAACGGGATTGGAGTTTCTCCTATGCACAGCAAACTGAAGATACTAACCCTCCAAAAGGTTATATGTGACTCCACAGAGGACAAACTGTGACCAACGCACCTGCCCCACTACCACCCTTTCCTTTATCCTGAATTAACTATCTAGATTACCAAGACGTCCCATATGACTTGTGCACCCAAAGGAAGGATTTGGACCTCATCACTTGTTCCCTCTTATCCCCACAAGTGAGCTCCACAGTGTGGCGTTACATGCGCCGTACGTTTAGGACAGCTGACTGCACCTTCTCAATGTTCCAATTATGCGCCATCTGCGGCAGACCCAACACGCTAGCCCACCGCCTGGAAGAGTGCCCGCCACTCAAGCATATCTGTGCCAATGTGATGTACTTATTTCAGTAATCACCATCAGCTGAATTCCAGAACCCCGCGATATCCTGGCACTCAACATGATCTCACCTATCCCCAGACGCTAAGGGCTTTAATTGTGAGTATTGCAATATGGTCCATTCACACAATTACCCTTGATGCTTTCAACAGGATCTTCCACAACATCAACCAAGCTATCGTCAGGTTCCACAGCCATTTGGCTGACCACTTTCAAGCCTGGCTATTTGGATCACTACAACAAAAATGGAAGAAACAGATGGGTAACTGGCTACCAATATGGTTCCTTCGTTGTGACACTGAAAACCTCACAATCTCTATAGGCGGTACACCCTACTAGCCCTAAAAGCTGTCATGTCACTTAAGGTCATAGTCGTCCACCACCCATGGCTCCTAGCCACATCCAAGTGTACCATGTCTTATCTTTCAGGTTCTATTGTTTAGTGTGTCTCCCCTCTTTTACTTTCCTTTTCCCTACATATCAGATGTTTCAGTCCCCTGGTCGGCCATCCTTGAATAAATAAAAGATAGGGTGGCTGCCTAATAGGGTGAAATCTGTTATTACTCTGGTGCAGGTTTGGTTTGTAACAAGTTTGAAACCTATACTGACTAAGAAAATTTTTATTTTCTCCCTTCCCCTTTACTATCTCATATCAAAAAATGAATAAAAATATGGAGATAAAAACGAATATAGGGTGGTTGTCTAGCAGAGTAAAACCAGTTACTACTCTGGTATATATTTAATTTATAATAGGTTTGAAAAATATCAAGGATTAAACATTGTTTCCTCCCATCCCCTTTTAGTATTATTTTATTTTATTAAGATTGAATAAAAATATAGATTTTAAAACTAAAAGAAAGATATGGTGGTTGCCTATCAAGGTGGCTCCTGCTACAATTAAATATGCACTTTAGCTATAGTTTATCTAAGAGATTATAATTATTTGGATGATTTTATAGGTTCAATGGTATTGTCTGAGTAGTTGATAAACACTATGCTATAAAATCTAAAACAATTCAAATCATCAAATAAGTCATAAACACCATACCAAAGCACAATAATCTGGCAGCTAGTAATTAGATATATCCCAAATCAGTAAGTATTAGACAGGAAACACTATGTTTGGATCATGAGCATTTCCCGTTCTGCTCAAAAAAGGGGTGAAGGCCAGCACCTGTGCCTCTCACCACTAGGGCAATATGGCCCATGTGGTGGATGAGAGGTAGATCATGGCGTACCCCCTGAGGGTTTCAGTGCCTCTCCCAGCATTATCCTTCAATGAGATGGTGGAAAACATTTGGATGGTTTGCTGGGATATGGTAAAATTGTGCAAAACACCTCAAACCTGCCAAGATATCGCCATTGTGTCAATGTAACACTTACCCCTAACAGGTACAGGGGTGATCAACCCCTTCCACACCAACTGGATCAGCCTTATGTGGCTTGTCCTTGGGCACAACCTGCTGACCACCCAAATTGTTGTCATAATAGCAAATGCATGCATGCAATAAAAAGATAAATTTGAGTAATGATCCTAGAACAAATTTAGCTGAGCTTAGACCCAAGTTGGTCACAAATTGGGTCCAGGAACCCAATACAATTGCTCGTTTTGAATTTAATCTCATAGGTAGTTGTGCTTGCATCTCAATTTTCTCCAGCGAACTTGTAAGCAGCAGTACCCAACAAGTACTGCTGTTAATCTATTTTTTTCCACATTCTATATTTGAAATTTTTTTAAATCTTCAAAAAACAACCAAACCAACCCAGGTTTTGTTCTCTGACAATAATTTTAATAAGAAGGGATGACCCCCACTTTTAATCACCCCCTGGCTGGACTTTATGGACAGTATTTTAATAATTAGCATGTCATTTTGGACAGCTGTACCTGTGGCATTCTGGCTTGGATTTGGGTGGTAGCTCACCCAGAGTTTCAGGTTAGTCTAAAATATTCATCAGCACGCTCCATGACTTAATGAAGTGTCCCATAGCTCTGACTTTCTCCATCTCTCCCTTTGGGTGAGATGTCACATGGGTTTTCCCAAAACAGCACTCAACCTCTTTCCAGTTGGCAGAGTTCAGCTCAATTTTGGCCCCCGTAGGTCAGATGTTTATGATCCAAATTTGCGCTTAATTTTGTCTGCAAATGACACTAGAGCAAGCCATAATAAGTTTGTATCAGATTTTACCCTTCTTGTTAGTTATTACCATCAGATCAACGTTACCCAAAACACTCACCTAAAAGCAGGAACACAACTATTTCATGATACCTGTGTAAATCCATCTGGGCTCACACCAGGTGTCATTGAGGCCCTGGTAGACATAGGGGCAGCAGGAATTTTCATAAGTTTGAAGTTGGCGCATAAGTTGGAATTGAACTTAGAGGTTGGGCTGGAGGTGTTAATTGCATCTACCACTGTACAGTCATTGTACAAAGTGCATCTGCCGGTTTTATTCCAAGTGGTAATTTTAAATTCTGTGGTTGTTTCTCAGCCATGTATGACCTAGTACTAAAAGTCATCTTTGGTGTGGATTGTAGAGACCCCACAAGTGAAGGTTAATTTATCTTCAAACATGTTACTCTTTGAAAATTCAGGGTGATGTGAGCTCCTACTCCATGACACTTTAGGTAAAGTGCAGAAAAGAGGTACCATTCCACAATTTCCATACCCATAGACTTGCCTCTGATTTTTCCCCATCTCTGATAGTGTATAAGGGGATCTTCAATATGGAAAAAGCTGCTCAACTTCCACCACATTTAAAGTATGATCTTAAATTCCACATGACAGTGGAGGTGATTAACATCAATTGACCACTATATCCTCATACAGTGGAAGAAACTGAGGCCTTGGATGTGTGGATTGACGACATGCTTAGAAAGGGATGGCCCTTCAAGAAGACCTGTCCAGCTATCTCTTCCATTGTGTTTGCAAAGAAGGATGACAGCACTGTAAGTCCTGGGGACCAGCCCTTGCAACTGGATAGGGATCAGCACACCTTTCAGATGAAAGGGGGCCCCAAGACTCCAGTGGACCCTCTGTCACAGCTGGGCGACCTATACCATGTGATAGATGAGCGCTGGGTGACAGCTTTCCCACCCGAAAATATCCCAAACCCACCTCTTCCTCCCTCTTCAATCCTGGTAAGTTTGATAGAAGGGGTCTGCAGGAGATTGCACACATCAGGGGGCATGGAGAGGCCCCTGGGACCACCCACCCCCAGCAAACCAAGTCCAAAATTCAGGAAAATGGCAATTACCAACATCAGAGACCAGCCAGCAATTTCTGAACTGAGGGAGCCGGTCCAGACTTGCATGCTTTGAAAGCCAGATCAGAATAAAGCTCGGATCACAAACCAGGTCCTGAATGACTTAGATCATCTGCCCCAACGCTCCAAAATGGATCCAGGAAGCTTAGATCGCATGAGTAGCCATATTTGAGGGACCATTTCAAATCACAAAAATCTGATCCATGGACCTCTGCCTCCTGGGATGAATCCAAACCAGTCAAGCCATGCAAACAGGCTGACTCAAGTCACCAGGACCCAGATCTGTAGTATTGACTTGGTTTGGCCCCAAGAATTTGGAAAAATTTGCAAGGATTTGTATAAGCTTTGCCAGAATCAGGAGCAGCCTTCTACCCCCTCCAAGCCAGCCAACCAAATCCCTTCCCCAACTCCCAAATGACTAATCCCTCAATACCTCCCCATGCATATAGCCCAGTTTAAAAGGTAACTGCCCCTGCTGAGGGTAGTTGTCAGTTCATTCTTTTTCCTTTCATTGAATAAAATCCAAAATATCTGCCTAGTTTGCCGCGGCCTCCATCTGCTTTTAAAAAATTTATAAGAATTCCGCCATTCTGATCTGACAAAGTGTGCCATCACCCAAATCCTCCTGCCAATGTTCACCTACTGGATTATCCAGTCGCTCAATCCCACCACATGGCAGAGGATCATAAACGCAATAATTTGCCTCACCCCCAATAACAAACACCTGCTTTGTTTGTTTTCACGCATCCATTTAATGGAGACCCTTCCATCCATTTGGTCGCTGAGTCTGCCAAAACTGCTCCCCGGTCAGAGCAGCCCCAAGGTAGCCCTGCCCCACCGCATGTGGGTCCAGCTTCCATAGCCACCTCTGCTGCCACTGACCCAGCCCACCAGCAGGACCTAGAGTGCCCCCTCCAGGGGAAGCTTGGTCCCAGCCCCTCTCATGGGGTTTGCCATACCTCCACACATATTTTCAATAATGTGGTGGCCTCTGTGCCATCCCTCGCTGGCATGCAAGCCCCATAAATCTGAAGGCCAGCAACTGTGAACCCTGGAGGAGTCGTCATCCTCCCTGCCTCTCCCACCCTTGGGGTTGCCCCCACAAGACTCGCGGTTGCCCCCAATGCAACCATCTGGTTTGCCTTGGGGGCCTTTGGTACATTACTGAACTTTTGCTTTCCTCACATTTCCTGTAGAACCCCACTTCTATTAGTCGCCTGGACCGCTATACCTCTGGCATTCTGGGGCCTCCACTGGGTGCTTGCGCACCCTGACTGGGAGCCCAGTCTAGTTCTTCTTAGCCAAATCTGTGACATAATGAACTGACCCCTAGTATCAGCCTTCTCTGACCTCCTCGCTAAGATGGGCGATGCGCTGGCCTACACCCTCACTCTGAACGTGCTCTCCATCTGTGAACTGGCCTTCTCCTGCTGGGCGGTGGCCTCGTTCATCCAGGCCTGCCTCCAGGCTCAGCTGAATTGGTCCCCACCCCACCAAGCACCAATGGAGAGCACCCCACCCCATCAGTGTATGCAATAGGGTTGGGGCTCCCCTGTCCCTTCTGATGAGGTGGCCGATCAAATTCTGGGCATCCTGGCAGAGCTCCAGGTGCGCCTCACTGCTAATGGTTGGAAATCCCCACTTCCCTCTGATGCACAGCAGAGCGTGGCCCTCCTTGACGCCCTGGATGAGGATTCCCACCATTGGGTCAGGGGAGTACTCCGCTCTGCTGCCAAGCCAGGAAACCCCACACTCTTGTTGACGTTGGTCAGCTCAGCGGTCCAGGCCTCTGAGTCAAGACTGGCGCGCCTCCTCCATTTGTTTACTTTGGGACAGACCGTCATGGACCTACCCTCCCCAATCAAAGCCTTTGCAGTCCCAGATCTAATGTTCCCATCCTTGTTTAAATTGCAGTCTCTGCATTCCGCGCTGTCCTGGACCCCACTGCGGTGGGCCATACAGCTTGAGATCCTCTCCCTGAATCCTTAGAGGTCGCGTTTTCTGTGGCCCATGCAATGGGGCCAGGCCCTGGCATGACCCCACATGTCCCATCGCCACCCCCAAGGCACCCCATACCACACCTTCCTCTGCCAGTGGTCACAGCCAAGGAAGCGTCCCCCTGGTCTAGCTGCCCTTTGCTCCCCTCAGTGGCCTCCCTGGTTACCTCCCCCAGGGAAACCCTTGCTTATGGTACTGCCAGCCCCCAGCCCAGATCAGGAGGCTGGATCGTTGGGCCCCCAGTGTTTGTAGTCTATTCAGTGTGATGAGATTGTCCCCCAGGGTGACCCCTCCTCCCTCCCTGAAGAAAGTGGAGCGGGTGTGCATATTAACCCTCATCTACCCATGTGGAACAAGGAAGTAGTAGAGACCCCAGATCAGCCGCACCCCACCCCTGCGCCCCCAGGCCAGTATCTTCTGATGTTGAGTTATGGCACCTCATTGGGTGCCCTTTTGCTGGCTCACCCCAATAAAGAGAACCAAGCATACTTCTTGTTTCCCATTTCATTTCCCTTGGAGCCAGGGAAATCACAGTGCAAGCCCTTCTTGATACTGGAGCGGCGGGTAACTTTATTGACCTTGGCGTGACACAGTCCTTGGACCTAACGATGGAGGAAGCTTCATCCATCCTGGGTGCCTCATCAGATTCCATGATGTCCCGCCACATCCAGTGTCCATTGCACTTCTCAGTTCATGACTTTTGATTCACTGACCACTTCTCAACGGTACAGGACTTGCTCTACCCTGTAATTTTGGGGGTGGGCTGGTGGTGCCGCCAGCAAGTTCATATCAATCTTGTAATCAACTCCGCGTTGTTCAAAACCTCAAGTTGAGTGGTGAGTTTCCCTTGCTAAAGACCCTTTCCTAGGGAACGTCCCTTAATTCCATTGCCCCACTGGACCCCATCCTAGTTGACCTCCCTCTGGACTTTCCCTCCTTCCTAGCCCCATATAAGGCCATCTTCGACATGTCACTGGCATCCAAGCTCCCTTCACACTCCAAATATGACTTGACATTCCAACTGACAGTCGACCTAGTCAAGATCAACTGCCTCCTCTACCCCTATACAGAGGAAGAGGATAGGGCTCTCAGCAGTTGGCTGGATGACATGCTATAGAAAGGGTGGCTCATCAAGAAGTCTTTCCCGATTGCCTCCCCCATAGTTTTCGCCAGGAAAGCAGATGGGTCCCTGTGCCCCTGCGTTGACTATGGTCACCTCAACAACATTACCATCCCTGACCTGTACCCCTTACCCTTAGAGCAGAGCATCACCCAGGCCATTGCCAAGTCTCACATCTTCTCAAAGTTGGACCTGGTGAACGCCTTCAATCAGGTGAGGGTGGCAAGGGGACAGGAGTGGCTCACAGCCATCCACACTTGCTGGGGGCTTTTCCAGTTCAGAGTGATGCCGTTTGGCTTAAAGAATGCGCCAGCCACCTTCCAGCGCCTCATTGATTATGTGTTGGAGGACTTGCATTTCTCATGTGTGGTGGCCTATATTGATGACATTTTGATCCATTCCCCCACCCCAAACAACATGTCAGGGGCCTCAAAGCAGTAGTGGCAGCCCTCCACAAGGCAGGGATAATCGTTAAAACCTCCAAGCGCTAATTTTTCATGGATGAGGTTACCTTTATAGGGAATCTTGTCCTGAAGGATGAGTATGCCATCACCCCCTGCAAGCTGGAGGCTATTCAGTCTTGGCCTACCCCAACCACTTAAAAACAGCTTCGCAGCTTTCTTGGCACTGCCACCTTTTTAAAAAAATTTTCCCCTGCTCTTGCCCAACTGGCAGCACCCCTGCACCCCCTCACCGGGAAGAACGCCCCCTTTAAATGGTCCCCCAAGTGCCAGCAGGCCTTTGAGGCTATCAAGGAGGTGTTTCTCACAGCCCATGTCCTGCGGCATGCTGACACGTCCTTCCCCTTAATAATAGCTTGCGATGTCTCGTCAGTGGCAGTGGGTGCCATGCTGCTACAGGAGCATGAGGGAGCTAAGAACCCGGTGGCTTATTACTCACAGAATTTTACCACAACAGAGCAAACATGGCCAATATATGATAAAAGAGCTAGCGGCAGTGGCGTGGTCACTCACCCACTGGCAATACCTCCTTCAGGGCACCCTGCACAAAATTACCATTCAGATGGACCATAAGGCCCTGCTCTACTACCGCAAATCTCAGAAGCTAGGATACTTACAAACTTGCTTCTATCAAGACCTCTGTGGGTTCCATTTTATGTACAAATTCATCAAAGGTCCCCTGAAAATCTTGCTGTACATGCTCAGCCATAAACCCTCCATGTTCCCCAACGAGGAAGACCCAGTAGACCTTACAACAGTAGTGCCCCCCAAATCCTCTCATTGGCCCCTTTACTGTATCCTTCACTGATGTAGACCCTGAAACTCCACTCTTCCCACGCATCCTCACTTCCAAAACCTGCTGCCCTGAAGGAATTGAGCTTCTGGATGACTTAGAGTCCATGCGCCACAAGAGAACTCCATAGACCTTGCAGGATGGAACAATCTGGTTCCATGATTGGGTTTGGGTTCCTCCTTCCCTACACAGCCATGTCATTGAGGAACACCACGTCCCCCAGACCGTCAGCCACCCCAGTATCAAAAAGTGTGCAGATCTCATAAAGAGAAACTATAGTTGCCCTGGGTCCTCAAAAGACATTCCTTATTGGATCTCTTGGTGTGTCACCTGTGCCCAGGCAAAATCGGATCATTCTGGGAAGAAGGGACTGTTACCCCTTGCAGCAGGCTGAGGGGCCATGGACCTCAGTCTCAGTGGACTTCATCATGGAGCTCCCACCCTCCTGTGGCTCTGATACAATAATGGTAGTTGTGGACTGATTTACCAAGTTGGCACTCTTCATCCCCTGCCTCTCTTCTATCACTGCGGTGGAGACCAAAAATTTATTTGTCAACCATTTCTTTGCCATGTTTGGTCTCCTCAAGGAGATAGTGAGTGACAGGGGACCCCAGTTCACAGCCCAGTTCTGGGAAGAGTTGTTGACCCTCCTTCACATCAAGCCCTGTAGATCCACTGCCTACCACCCCCAGTCTGATGGGCAGACCAAGCGGGTGAACCAGGTACTGGATCAGTACTTGCACTGCTACGTGACAGCCTCGCATGACACCTGGGCCAAGGACCTACCCCTAGCACTGTTTGCGTACAACAACTCCCTACATTCCTCAACCAGCTTCTCTCCCTTTGAGGCCACTATGGGTAAAACCCCTCTTTCCAGATTGGTCCCCAACTCTCCTCAGAAGTTCCCACCACCATAGACTGCATACGCTCTCTCTGTGAGATGCACACCTGGTTTGTGAACACTTGACAAAGTCCATCAAGGACTATAAGAAGTTCATTGATCAGAAGTGTCTTTCAGGGCATAAGATCATGGTTGGTTCCCTTGTCATGTTAGATACCCACAACCTTCCCCTGAAAGCCCCCACCCGCAAGCTCACAACCAAGTTCTCAGGACCCTTCAAGGTTGAGAAGGATTTAGGCAATGGAGCCTATCGCCTGAGACTGCCCGCACACTGGAAGCAGCACAATGTCTTCCACACCTCCCTTCTAACCCCCTTTAAGGGTGAAAGGCCAACATTTCCTGAGCCAATCGTCATTGGGGGATCCCAGGAAGTGGAGGTGGAGGCCATTGTAGCTTCCTGAAAGCCTCACCGATCCATTCAGTACTTGGTCGCCTGGAAAGGTTACCCCCATATGAGAACATCTGGGTGAATGCTCGCGATTGTAAAATCTGCAAGGACCTGATAAAGAAATTCCACGTCTCCCACCTGACAGCCCCCTGCCCTCCCCAGAAGATTGCGGCCATTCTGGCTATAAGGTTACTGAAGCACCATAAGAACTATGCTTTGGTCCATGCCCCTGGGGTGAAATCCTCCTCAATAAAAAGGAAAGGTAGTGTAAGTCCTGGGGACCAGCCCTTGCAACTGGATAGGGATCAGCACACCTTCCAGATGAAAGGGGGCCCCAAGGCTCCAGTGGACCCTCTGTCACAGCTGGGCGACCTATCCCATGTGTTAGATGAGCGCTGGGTGACAGCTTTCCCACCCAAAAATATCCCACTCCCACATCTTCCCCCCTCTTCAATCCTATTAAGTTTGATAGAAGGGGTCTGCAGGAGATTGCACACATCAGGGGGCATGGAGAGGCCCCTGGGACCACCCACCCCCAGGCAAACCAAGTCTAAAATTTGGGAAAATGGCAATTCCCAACATCAGAGCCCAGCCAGCAATTTCTGGACCAGGGCAGCCAGTCTGTACTGGCATGCTTTGGAAGCCAGATCAGAATATAGCTCGGATCTCAAACTAGGTCCTGAATGACTCAGATCATCTTCCCCAACGCTCCAAAATGGATCCAGGGAGCTCAGATCGCATGAATAGCCGAATTGAGAGACCAGCTCAAATCGCAGGTAATCTGATCCACCATCCCTGCCTCCTGGGACAAATCTGAACTACCCAAGCCATGTGAACAGGCTGGTTTGAGTCACCAGGACCCAGATTGGTAGTATCAACTTGGTTTGTCCCAAGGGTTTTTAAAAATTTGCAAATATTTTCTAAGCTTTTCCAGAATCAGGAGCAGCCTACTACCCCCTCCAAGCCAGCCAACCAAAATCTCTTCCCCAACTCCCAAATGACCAATCCCTCAGTACCTCCACATTCATATAACCCAGTTTAAAATGCAACTACCCCGCTGTGGGTAGTTGTTGGTTCATTCTTTTGCCTTTCATTGAATAAAATCCAAAATATTCACCTAGTTTGCTGTGGCCTCCATCTGCCTAAAGAAATCTATAAAAATTCAGCCATTTGATCTGACAAAGCGCGCCATTGCCCATATTCTCCTGTTTATGTTTGCCAACTGGATTATCTGGTCGCTTGATCTCACCACACAGCAGAGGATTGTAAACGCAATAATTTGCCTTGCCTTCAACAAAGAACCTACTGCTTTGTTCGTTTTCATGAATCTTTTTAATGGAGACCCTTCCATCCATTTGGTCGCTGAGTCTGCCAAAACTACTCTCCGGTTAGAGCAGCCCCAAGGTGGCCCTGCCCCACTGTGCGTGGGTCCAGCTTCCATAGCTGCCTCTGCCACCGCTGGCTCAGCCCACCAGCGGGACCTAGAGCTCCCCCTCCAGAGGAAGCTTGGTCCCAGCCCCTCTCATGGGGTTTGCCATACCTCCGCACATATTTTTCAAAAATGTGGCAGCCTCTGTGCCATCCCTCGCTGGCGTTCAAGCCCCCTATCCAAATTTAAAGGCCAGCAACTGCAAACCCTGGAGGATTCATCGTCCTCCCTGCCTCTCCTGCTCTTGGGGGTTGCCCCCGCAAGACTTGCAGTTGCCCCAACGCTACCATCTGGTTTGCCTTGGGGGCCTTCAGTATGTATCTGAACCATTTCTTTCCTCACATCTCCCATAGAACCCCACTTCTATTAGTCACCCGGACTGCTATGCCTCTGGCATTCTGGAGCCTCCACTGGGTGTTCGTGCACCCCAACTGGGAGCCCAGTCTAGTTCTTCTTAGCTGAATCCATGACAGGAACACTGCTCCCATGTGTGGATTATAGTCACCTCAACAATATCACAGTCCATGACCTCTACTCACTTTTATTGAAACAAACAATTGTCCAAGCAATTGTGCAGCCAAAAGTATTTTCAAAGCTCAATTTGGTGAACGCCTTCAACAAAATACAGGCAGCTGAAGATCAGGAATGGCTTATCACTATCTGGGTGAGGTATGCATATTCCAGTTCTGTGTCATGCTTTTGGGCTAAAGAGCGCGCCTGCCACATTCCAGCAGATGATTAATGATGTGCTGGGTGATCTGCATAACACGTGGACAATTGCTTACATCAACAATATTTTCGTTCACTTCTCAACCCCCAAACAGCACGCCATAGATTTGGAGGCTGTGCTTGCCATTCTGTACAAGGTGGGCTTATTTGTGAAGCCATCGAAGTGCAAGTTTTTTTCATGATGAGGTTACCTTCTTGGTTAACTTGATCTTAAAATATTGTTATGAGATTCCACCCTGCAAATTTGAAGCCATCCTTGAGAGGCCCACCCCTGACAACCCAGAAGCAGTTGTGAAGCTTTTTGGGCATCATCATTTTCTTAAAGAAAATTTCTCCCACCCTCTTATAGTTGGCTATGCCGTTGCACCCCCTCACCAGCAAAAATATCCCATTCTGTTGGTCCGCAGAATGCAAGCATGCATTTGATGCTATGAAACAAGTGCTTGTGTTGCTTCTGGTGCTCAAGCATGCAGATGCAACCAAACCCTTCATTGTTGCATGTAACGCCTCTTCTGCAGTGGTGGGAGCAGCCTTGTTACAGGACCATGAGGTAGTGGAGCACCCAGTAGCATATTTCTCCCACAAGTTTACATCTGTGGAGTAGAACTGGGCTATTTATGATAAGGAGTTAACAGCTGTACCATGGGCGTTAACCCATTGGTGGTACCTCCTGAAGGGCACTACATATGAGGTGACAGTGTGGATGGACTACCAAGCTCTTATGCATTTTTGTAAACTGCAGAAGTTAGCACACCGTCAGGCCAAGATGTACCATGACCTATGCATTTTACCTTTAAATAAAAACTTTTTAAAGGGGTCACTGAAAGTTCTCCCCAACTTTCTGAGCTGTAACCCCAACTTATGTCCCACAGAGGCAGAGGAGCAAAAGCTCACCGCATTGATTATACCAACCCAAATATTATCCATTGCCCCACCTGTCTTTATCAGCAGATCCAGACCCAACCAGCCCCTTGTCAGCTCAGGTTTTGGCTCATCAGTTGACTTGTCCTGAAGGCTTGAAGCTGTTGGTGAAGCTTGCAGATCTGGTGCACAAGAGCTCTCACTACTTATTGGGGTGGAGGAATTATGTTTTGGTTTCAGTTGTGGGTGACTCCCCAGATTTTCACTGAAGTGATCCAGGCTCATCATTATCTACTGGCGGTTTGTCACCATAGAGTGAAAAAGTGTCTCAACTTGGTGAAATGAACATACTAATGGCCTGGGATCTCAAAAGACATCCCTGCATGGATAGCAAATTGTGTAGCTTATGCATGTGCAAAATCAGACCATTCTGGGTGAAACAGTCTTCTCCACACACTACAACATGCTAATGGACCATGGACGTCAGTATCCATCAACTATATAACTGAGATCTCTACTTCAAAGGCCACAATGAAATTATAATTGTTGTAGACCTGTTTACCAAATATGCTCTATATATCTCCTGCTCAACTTCTATCATCTTGGAGAAAAGCTCTCATCATTTCATCCGCCACATCTTTTCTATGTTTGGCTTATCCCCGTAGGTTGTAAGTGATAGAGGCCTGCAGTTCACTGTATGCTTTTGAACAGCCCTTCTAGCCATCCTGAAAATCCAACCATGCAGGTCCACTGCATACCATCCCTAATCAGATGATCAGATGGAACACGTTAATAAAATCCTGGAGCATTACCTTTGGTGTTATACCACAGCTGCACAGGACACCTGGATGGACAATATTACATTGACTCAGTTTGCCTACAATAATGCCTCACACACCACTATGAGGTTTTCCCCATATGAAGCAACATTGGGTTGCAACCTTTCCTTATCTCCTGGTCCCTGTCTTTGTCTTGGAGATCCGCACCAGCTGAGCATGCTCAATAAACCTGGGCTACTCAGTCCCTGGTCTGAAAACACCTTACCAAAGTGATTGATGACTATAAGAGATTTGCTGACCAAAAGTGCTTTTCAGCTTTTAATTTCAAGTAGGTTTGCAGGTAATGCTCAACACCCACCACCTGCGCATCAAGGCCCCCTCATTAAAGTCTGCAAGTAAGCAGCCAGATCACCATGAGGGTGTTGAAGATTTGGGCAATGGCTTATTTAGTTTGGCTCTCCCTCTCCATTAAAAAAAATCCAATTTCCACGCCTCTCAGCTTTCTCCCTTTACTGTTACCTCACCCAATGATCCTGAAACCATCATTTTGGAGGAGTCAGTCAAATTTGTGGTGGATGAAAATTTGGTGTCATGCTGTTCCTGACACTCAGTTCAACACCTGGTAGCTTAGAAGGGTTCCCCTTTGTATTTTAAAATAGCTGGGTCAGTTCTTGAAATTGTATCAACTATCACACGTTTGTGGAAGCATTCCATATGATGCACCCTGAAGTCCCTTGTTCTACCCCTAAAATTGCTGCATGTCATGTTTACATGACCTAATTGAGGGGACTAACTTCCAAGACAAGGCTGGGCATCAGGAGGCCCAAAAGGTCAAGCTGCAGGGCCTCCCTCACCTGAAGCACACCTTGGACCAACGCTGGGTACAGGCCAGATATGCCAAGGTTGGTCCAGAAGTAGTGCATGATGCTCTGCTCATGTTACGGCTTTGGCATTAAATGGACGATTTATCTTACTAACCATGATGGTTTGGTTCAATTGATAAAAAAAGGGGTTTCAAAGCCTTTTCATTTTTTTAAAATTTCAAACTCAGATCATCCTTGCCTTCAATCAATAATCCAAGTTCTGTCAATTACTAGCTAGAGTATTCTTCCCAATGGAAGCATGTGCTTATTGGTGCACCTGGGCTTGGGACCACTTCCACCTATTGATTAATTTTCCCAAATTTGTTCAAATATGTTTCTTTGAGACCAACCTTCTTTGTTGGTCATCTTTTTTTTAATAAAACCCTTCATTAGTTTTACATTTTTTCTTATGGTAACTTGGGCAAACCTGTGTGCAGACCTCTTCAAGGAGGTCTTTCACAACGTTAGCTGTTCCATTTGTACAAATTTTACCCTCACATCTGGTGCACAGCTAGTCTGCTCTGGTCCCCTCCAGACCAAAGCACCCTTGCACATCTGCCCAGAGCACCACTTGTATATGGACTCCTCTTTGGGGTTCACTCAAGTCTTGTTGTTTGTATGATATCTGTTAATCTACACCACATTGAACACCCTCCCCTTTTGTTACATTGGCTCCTGTACCCTCTACTGGCTATCTTCATCCTAGTACTGATGACAAGTTTCCTGACGTTGGGGCTGTGCACTGTGCATCACTTCACTGGGAACTTGAGAGTTATAGACACTCTCCTGAAACTGCAATTATGGCCATCAAACTCCCCAAAGCCTATAAGAATATCACATCATCTCAGTTTCCCAGTGGTGGTGCTCCACCCCTTCCTAGAGAGAAGGTAATGTAAGTATTGCAAAGGAACCACTCCATTTAGATTGGGAGAAATTTCTGTTCTACTCAAAAAGGGGTAGAGACCAGCACCTGTGCCTCTCACCACTCAGGGAAATATGGCCCATGTGGTGGATGAGAGGTGAATCACGGTGTACCCTCAGAGGGTTGCAGTGCCTATCTCACCATTATCCTTCACTGAGATTATGGAAAACATTTGAGTGGTTTTCTGGGAGGTGGTAAAATTGTGCAAAACACCTCAAACCCGCTGAGATCCTACCTTTGTGTCAATTTCATACTCTACCCTAACAGGTAAGGAGTGATTGAACCCTTCCCACTAACTGGGTCAGCCTTATGTGGCTTGGCCTTGGGTGCAACCTGCTGACCACCCAAAATGTTGCCAACATAGCAAATGCATGCATGCAATGAAAAATAAATTTGAGTAATGAGCCTAGAACAAATTTGGCTGAGCGGTCTAGACCCAAATCAGTCACAAATTAGGTCTGGGACCCAACACAATGGCTTGTTTTATATTTATTCCTATTGGTAGATGTGCTTGCATCTTAATTTTCCCCAGTGAGCTTATAAGCAGCGGTCCCCAACAGGTACCACAGTCACTCCATTTTTTTGTTTTCCCCATTCTATATTTAAAAATAAAAATCTTCAAAAAACAACCAAACCAACCCAAATTTTGGTCTCTGACAATAACCTTTAATAAGAAGGATGATCCCCACTTTAAGCACCCCTGGCTGATCTTTATGGACATTAAATTAATATATAGCATGCTATTTTGGACAGCTGCACCTGCGGCATTCTGGATTGGGCTTTGTGTGGTAACACCCAGAGTTTCTTATTGGTCTAAAATAAATATCAGCACACTCTATGACAAAATCATCTGATTCTAACTTTTTATCACATATCACTTTTACTTTTAGGCCTTTTGCTATAATTGATGGCTAGTTTAGCCTACTTAATGAATGGTATCAGTTTTGTAAGATTGAGCATCAAATTCAACCCAACTAAACTTTAACTTTAATCAAACTTATGATTAAGCCAGCCGTTTAAGACGTTTGTCACCCAGTGTGATTCAGTTGAGTTTCTCATGGGGCCCAAATATGACTGTCAAATTGTCAAATGCCAGGAAGTGAGAAAAAATATTAAAAAAATATACCCTATTGTCCCAATTGTCCAAAATTACCACAAATGTTTTTAGAAATTTTAGCAAATACTATAATATAGTATAATATAATATTTTATCATATAATTTAATAAAAAGTATAGTATAATAGGGGAGGATACCCCAGTGGTAGAAAGGGACCTCTACCGCTGCCTCCTCAAATTCAATTCTGGTAGAGAAACTTTGGGTAGGGGATGACTATGACTATGTTGGCTTTGTGCACCAATGCCCCAAACTGAGATAGCAAATAGCAAAGGTGGTCCATGGAGTTCCTGGCCTATCATACGCTGTGCATGAAGGTTTTCTGGATTTTATCCTTCTTTCCCATTCATTCAATTTCCCCAATCAGTGTGGTATCATCCACAGGTCAGCCCACCTCTAATAAAATTAAAAATGATTAAAGTTTTACCTTATGGTAAAAAACTTAAATGCATGATATATGCCTTATGGCTGAAGGTTAAATACTTTCTTAATATTTTATCTACAGTTATGATAGGATACTATCATTATGTTTTGGCACTTAACTTTTAAAAGAATAATACCTGAGATGATTAGATTACTTTAGTAATGGTTTGATTAACTTAACTAAAACTGTGTATGACAGCAGGCAAGTAGCTGGAGATAGATTCAAATTTATTTAATTTATATTAAATTAGGTAGTATTTTAGTTGTGGTGGTTTAGGAAATCATCTTATAAATAAATTTTATAAATGCATGTTTATTTCAACACCTACTCCTAGACTATTTACTAATCTCAGATAAACTTGACATAAATATTCTATGAAATTTATATATAATTGTTCAATTAACTTGATTAGTTCAATATAACAAATATAAGGTTGGCAGTTTTTACTTATTAAGTTTTTATTGTTTAGTTGATTTTATCAGTTAATTATAGGGTAAACTTTTCAGATATCTTTCTATAATACCTCATTTTATTTATTTGGTTGATTTAATTGGTCAACTTATACTAAATTTACTGATCACCATCTACAATAATTCATTTTTAGATTTAGTTGATTTTATTGGCCAGCCTATGCAAAAACTATCCACACCCATAATCATTTAAGCTCATCACGCTATGATCTCATACTTTGAACTTACCCCCCAGCCATAGGATATATATCATGTCAAAAAAATAAACAAAAAATTAAAAAAATTAAAAAAAGTATCTACTTAATAAAACACATTCACTACTGATCTACTGACTGACTGACTGACTGACATCTGAAACCTTCGAGTCTGATAGGGCCAAACTATTTGGGTGAGTGGGTGAGAATTGGCGAATATTATCTAATAATTCACCAAATTGCTCACCTGAAGCTAATCGAGTCTAATAAGTTCAATCTATTTGGGTGAGTGGGTGAGAATTGGCAAATAAGATCGAATCTAAACCTATCGAGCTTGATGGGTTTAATTTATTTGGGTGGGTGGGTGAGATTGGCGAATATTATCTAATATTCACCAAATTGCTCACCTGAAACTCAACAAAAATCGGTATTAGAGTTAAGATTAAGTAGTTAGGATAATCAGCTCACCAGCCACGAGGGCAACAGCGGAGCTATTAGTCCGAGTGGCTCGAGAGTAGCGCTGGCACAGCCTATAGGCTACAATATGAGCTTATCATCTGATAAACTAAATACCTTAGCGAAGCACGGGTATCTGGATGTTAGGTCTATATATTTTAAGAACCTGCCTAATTTGGTTCACCTAATTAATAACTACTTTTGGCAAGTTAAGTAGAAGTTGATTTAGTAGTTTGGAAGATATGTCACATAATGATTTTAAATATTGAGAGATGTTTCGGGTAGCAGTTTAGTTATTTGATTGATTCGATAGGTTTTTTGCTTGGTCGAGTGGTTAATGGCTTTTGGTCGAATTGATAGGACATAGTTTAGTTTTGAGGGGTGATTAGTTATTATTTGTTTTGATAAGTTCAGTTAGGCTTACCTGAGTGGTTGGTGGTTTTTGGTTGATTTAATTGAGCAATTAGATTTGGCTGAGTGGTTTTGTTTATCTATAATATAAAATCTAAATTAATAAATTTGAATATCTGAACTTCTATAGACACCGTAGCGAAGCACGGGTAAATCGGCTAGTTTCTAATATTTTTATTTTATATCCTAGCCCATGTAGCTAGGATATTCCTCTACCCATGCAGCTAGGAACTTTATTTTGCGCCCCTTTATGTAACCCTTCTGAGCTTCAATGGTAGTTTAAGTTGTTTTTACCACTTCGATTTTATTTATGACGCAATATTTGAAATTGCTATCAGCGATGCTAAACCTACGAATCATTCGTTAACACATTCACCGCCTCGTCACCCAAATATGGGTGAGGGCCCTACGAAAACATTACCCATCACCATATTTGGGTGACGTGCGACAAACGTTAAAGCTTATATCCAACTATAATTAATTAAACCTAGGTGAAGTTCTATTTTGCAACCCGATCAATATAAATTACGCATTTTTAACGATCGAGTGGTTTCATAATGATTCATTTAAATCCACAGCTAAACGAGTGAAAATTGGAAAGTTCGGATAGACGCTTTATTGGTTAGGTGGTTAAAGCGGCAAATTTTCAATTAATTAAAGGTGGGGTCGACCTTGGAACAATTCCATCCAACCGAATAAGGCGATAATGGTTCCCACATTTCAATTTCTTAATAAGGTATCGTTTCTTTGGAGGCAAACTTACTTTTTCAAAACTACTGTTAAAATATAAATTTAAATGGGAATTTCTAAAATTTGAGTAAGGTCGACTAAGACGGTAAGCTCAGTTACAGTGGTACCACTTTTAATCATATAAATCAGACTGATCTGATCAAATCTATTTGGACAAATCTAATTGATGTCATTTTTTATTCATAAGCCTTAATAATTTCATCAAACAAAAAGCCTGACGTATTTTTTATATTCCACTTTTTAAGTACCGATTTGGTGAAACCTGTATGAGTGACAGTCACTACGCATGTTTCAGATGTCCCAACATCGACGCCTCTAGCCATCAAATTTCTTGGTCCACCAAAATTCCAGGGTGAAAATAAGTATAGAAATTAACCAAAGACGAGGATAATCCATTATTAACCTTACCTATCAACCATGTCTCCAAGCCAAACGGTTGACCGCATTGACTCAGTTCACCAACTTCATCGTGCCTCCATCCTTTTTTCAATTTCTGATCGCGTCGGTGCTCTCGATGAATGCCTTGTCATCCTTAAGAACCTCGACATTTCTATGACGAGGATCGAGTCCCGCCCCAGCATGGTTGACAACTCGGTTTATGACTTCTTTGTCGATCTGAGCTCCAGTGAGGATATCCAGATCGCCAACGCCGTGGAGTCCTTAAAGGCTAAAGTGAACTCTATCCGTTTGATTCAGACTGCCGAAAAAGGTACCCGTACCCGTTGCACTAAGCCAACTTCTAATTCGAGCTCATGTCAATCCCATCCATCTGGTTCCCACGCAAAAAGTCGGATTTGGACTCGTTTGCTGAGAAGGTGCTTGAGATGGGCGAGGAGCTGGGTAACGTATGCGCCATCTGTATTTAATCTATACAGCTTCCGACCACCCCGGCGCCCATGACGCGGCTTACCGAAAAAGGCGCGCCGAGATCACACAGATAGCGAAGACCTACCGCAGGTAGTTCATTACCCCGGATTTTCCTTAACGTTAGTAGCGGCCATCCCATCAACCATCGAGTATACGGCGCAGGAGATAGCTACTTGGTAGCGAAGGGTAGATTAAGCGTTGACCATTTTATAGGGGCGAAGTTTACACCCGGTTGACCGAGCTATTCAAATCGCATGCGTGTAGGGAGCATCTGCACGTCTTCCCGTTGCTCGAGAGAAACTGCGGGTACGGCCCAAACCGCATCCCCCAGCTCGAAACGGTCTCCAGATTTTTGAAGGGTAACTCGAGTTGGCCCCTTAATGGCCTAACCGTTTAGAGTGTACTGGGTTTACGCTCAAGCCCGTCATGGGGTTGCTCACGTCGAGAGATTTCTTGAACGGGTTGGCGTTTAGGGTTTTCCATTCCACGCAGTATATAAGGCACCACTCCAAGCCGCTCTATACCCCCGAACCGTAAGTTTCAATTGAGGTTTGTGAGTGGGCTGACTCATTTCCAAAGTGATGTGTGCCACGAGCTACTTGGGCATGTGCCGCTCTTCGCCAACCCGGATTTCGCCGACTTTTCTCAGGTAATTGTTACTTTGAGACTAGATTTTGGTTTAGGAGATCGGGTTGGCGTCCTTGGGTGCTAGCGACGAGGATATCGAAAGGTTATCCACGGTAAGCTTTGACTTGGAACTACATACCGACTACGATAAAAGATTTATTGGTTTACGGTCGAGTTTGGCCTATGCAAACAGGGAGGTGACATCAAGGCCTACGGTGCGGGCGTTTTGTCTTCCTTCGGCGAGATGGAGGTAACTTGAACGTTGACGTGATCTAATGGGATGATAGTACGCTTTGAGCGGCAAGCCCGAGAAGAGGCCTTTTGATGCCAAGCTTGCGGCGCTAACGAAATACCCCATCACGGAGTATCAACCCGTAAGCCGAGATATATTAAGTTGATTCCTTCCAGGTTTATTACGTCGCGGAGAGCTTTCAGGATGCCAAGGAGAAAGTGAGGTGATCTAATTTGAATTCTGTACCCCAACCGCATCCGCTAAGGTGATAAATTAGGGAGTTCGCCGACAGCCTTAGCCGCCCGTTCCATGTCCGCTACAACCCCTATACCGAAACCATCGAGATCCTAGACACCAGAGAAAAGCTCACATCCTTTGCTAGGGCAATCAAGAACGACTTCGGCAAGTTGGTGACCGCGATGGAACATATCCAAATCTAGCTCCGCTGTACCCCGTCGAGCGATCCTTTGCCCATTAATAGGCTATTGTTTTGCATACCCTTCATATACGTCCAGGCGAATAATTTTCCTTGGGCTTTATCTTTTACGGCGATTTGAACCTTTAGCTCCAAATTTTTTTAATTTGGATTGGCACTAATCAAGAAATTTAAGTGATGTAAAATTAATATTATTGGTTTGAAGTAAATTGAAAGTTTCTACCTTTGATTGAAATATATATCATCGGTAAGCTTGTTGATGTCAAGTGGTGAGTGCTAATTAACCTGGGAAGTCTATCACTTTTATTCACTAACGACGCATCTTGGCTTATCCATCGGCTCCACCGTTCGCTTGTTATCTATTTGCCCCTGTCCATTATCTACCAGCTAACTAATTAATTTTCACTGCCTGAGGGTTTCCCTTAGTTGTGACCATCTAGTATAAAAGATGTTACAAATTTGGTGATTTGTTTGAGTTATGCCTTAAGGGTCACACAGGGGTTGAACCCACTGAGCAACAGATGGATGATGTGAGGATTGTCGATCCTCAAAACAAACTGCAAATAATTTAATAAACATGAAGCAATCCACTCTGACACACTTCTTTTATTTAAATTATATTAGCAGATTCCTTCTGCTCTGCTCTCCACTTTCCTATTAACAACCCCCTCTTCAGTCTTCTCATCTCGCTTATATATCAGCAACTTTGGTCAATACCAATCCTTTTGCTTAGACTATTCTTTGTGCCGTATCCTCATTGGTTCATTGTAACTGTGAGGCCCCATCAGGGATAATATTCTTATCTTTACTATCACCTTAGTTTGAGAAAATCTCCTAAATATTTGTTATGGCTTGACATCACCTTATTGCCTTATTTGGAGGTAATCCAATAATTACCCTTCCTGACCCAATATCGCCTCATCCCAAGGCGCTCAAATATTTGTATTCTATAAATCATGGTCAGCAGATTTTAGCCAATCTGCTGTGGCTATTTAGGGCTTATCATCCAGTCATATCAGGATCTCAACAAAAGAATTATATTTTTATTGACAGATTCTAATGATATTTTGATAAGGGTCTGTAAGACATTGAATAAACATGTTGATAGGCCAACCCTTTAATTGCGATTGATATAGTTTTAATCTATTACTTATCTACTTCAACAGATTACACGCTAGGAGTGTTTTAGAGGTGCCAATCTTTAAGAAGCTTAGAGGCTAAAGCTGCTCTAAACCTTATCTTTTATATCTCATGTTAGTATAGAATGCAAGCTATTTTTTGACTTCACTTTTTCTAAATGTGATGGAGCAACCATTATTTCCAATCCAGTATGATTTAAGTTATGGAAAATTTGCTATCTGGATAGCCTGCCTGTGTATCCAGCCAATCCAAGTTTAATTTTAAAATTAAGTGATGTAGAATAAAGTGTTGCCATTATAAGAGCTTGATCTTATAAAGGAAGTTTGATTTAACCCACTTACATAAATTATCTTTGCAGTATCTATAAGCAATAATATTTTGTTTAGTCTATAATTTTTATAGGGGGTTATAAGCATACCATTTAAAGATTAGCTAAACTTATTAAACTAGGTTCTTCACCATTTGATAGTTGCCAGGATGGTTAACTGCACAGGTTCAATGTTGTGCAATCCTTCACGTTGTCTGATAATATACATTTAATTGATAATAGTATGAAGACTTTTATAATAGTTTATAGATCACTAGTGTTGAGTCCAACGCTTGACCAGTATTCCTCTTCAAAATATCCTTGATGTCCTCCATAAGGAATTATTTTCATATGCTGTTGTAAAAATTTATTTAAGTTGTTATTGGCAAGCAACCTAGTAACCTTTTTACTGCACAGGTTCAGTTTCCTTGTGCACTTTGTCATGTTGTATAGAATGAATTATTAATTGATAATAGTATGGAGACTATTATCCATAGTTGAGTATGAATTATTATTGTTTCAGCCCAACACTGGCCAGTATTCCCAATTAAATACTCAAGATATCATACTCAGAAATTCATTCCCTTGCTCTTGTCCACCCAATCTTTGCTGGATACCCCTAGTGAAAGTTTCTTCAGTCCAACACACAGTCAGCAGCTATCCCTGATTGTGACTCATTCTTCTCTAGATCCCCATTCAGATTTTTACTCTTTACTCTAAGAGTCTTCCAATTATTGCACACAGCAATAATATCCTTGAGACAGAACAGCACAATGGAAGCTGATGATAGCTTAACTATATACCAAATGGATAACTTAAAATAAATGACTATTATTATCTGTTATTATCTCCTTATTATATAATTATCTAACTAACTGTTTTTTTATTATAGTGAATCCTAGGGGGTATGTATAGTGGAAAATTTGGCTGTCTAACCCTCAGTTGACACCTCTTTGATAAAATGGCAGCTGTTGCTATTGAATCACCCATCCTTGTCTTGTCAGCAATGGTCTTCCCCATCTTGGCTAGGATTCTGTCATTGGACATCCTCAAGACCTAATATGGAAAGAGTCAGAAAATGTGTCCCTAACATTTTCCTCTCAATCCAAGCAAACCAACCATATTTGGCTAGTGACCTGCTTAGGTAATGGAACTTATTACCCATTAAGGCAGGTCACGCACCAACTGATTGATTCACTAGTTGCATATGGCATCACTCACCTCACAACTTGCTATTCATTCCCAATCAGTTGGTGATGAAACCTGACTGATCCCAATTGGTATACCTGATAGTTAATCACTATCAAATACCCTATTTCATTGGCAAATCCACCCAATGAGATCTTAAATATTTTTCCAGATCAATCCCAGATGGATATGAACAGTTAAATATCCTAAAATTCCCTGAACATAGTTACTCTGAAACTCAGTCTACATTTCCAAATCACTTTGCCTTAGGGAATTTTCCCCTAGCGATTCCAGGTAATCTAGCAGGCTGGCAATATGGGCAAAAATCCCATACATACCCCTGATGCCTAGATTTTCAGTGAGAAAAGGACTAGGGCATGAGAACACCGCTTCAGACACTTGGTCAAATACTCTATTGGTTCAAGTGGAGTACACTTGTCAATACTCAACGCTGCTCAGGATGACCTTTGGCATATGGCATTCTTCCTCTTCCTTCTCGCTACCACCTTCTCAAAGCATGGTCTCCACAACCTACTGTCATGTCAGGCTGATAGATTTACTTGTGACAATTTTAGTCCCAGGATCCAGCTTTCCCCCATCAGGGTATATAACTTGCTGTCATATTCAGGATTATTGGTCTGGCATCCTTGATTTCATGATTTTCTCCTCATCCTAGACAGGAGACTCTTGCTGTCAATGTTTGTTTCATAGCTCAATTAAAAGTACTTATTTTTATTCGCCCTTATTATTTCTCTAATAACCTCTTAGCTTAAGTTATTCCTAATTCTTCTCTTGGAGAGCTTATCCCATTAATTTTGAGATTAATTTCTTCAAAATTGGAGCTTAATAGATGTAGAGTGCATAATGTCAATTTCTTTCAATTCTGACATCCTCCCTCTCATCCAGCTCATATGTCAAATTCTGAGTTATGATACCAGCAGCTTCTGAATAGTTTGTTTGATCAAGACCTCCATCTCTTCCAGCAGATGAGTCAGGATGCTTGGCGGAACTTCTTATATGGTCCTTCCAGAACTCACATGCCTAGTCTGGCGCCAGTGGCTAGTCTTTCCATCAAATTACTAGAAATGGCAACTAATCCCTCCAAAACCAGGCTGACTATCATTTCAAACAACTCTCAGCCAATTCTTCCTCTGCTGTCAATTCCAGAGTTGGATTTTGAAACTCTCCTGGATTTGGCTCCTTTCACTAATGCAATGACCATTGTCATAGATGCTCCAGAGATTATGTTGGTTGCTCTTGATTGTTTGTTTCTTGCCAGGTTGGACATGCTTCTTGAGTTCCTCTTCTGACTCAGACAATATTACAAACCCGCTGTTCTGGCTACTGAGCTCACCATTGGTAACAGTATTCACTTTGAGCTCCCCTAGCTGAACTCCAGACCCAAATCACTGAGGCTTTGTCTCTAGCACTGAATCCCTCTGATCTTGATAACATCCTGAATCAGGATACCACCACTTATGCTCTTTTCTTTGCTGGCGTAGTTCTTTGAAGTTGGTCCACAAAGCTTCCAGCCTCACCTGGGTTCCACCTTTCATTTATCTTTAGCTTCTAAGAGGCCCATAGTCATTGCTTGCAGTATGCAATCTGCTCTCTGCATAATTATCTCTTTTCTGGTGCTTCCCATCGGTATCTTCCACTGATGGAATTGATAGGGGGTATAATTTGGCAACCCCTGTCAAGCATCCCTTGTTTGTTGCTGGCCCACATGTCCAGTGTCCTTGATGAAGCCCATTGGCAGGCGCTCAGAACTAATCTTCCAGCTCCAGTACTGTATCAGGTTTACTCAGGGTTATTTGCTGTTTGCCTCTTCTTATACTTTTGCTTTCCTCCCCGCTCCAGGGTTTCACTATTGGCTTCATCTGACATCTCAATTTCCCTTCCCCTAGTCACTTTTTCTCAGGGCTTGGTGTACACTCAAAGAATGTGGTTTCATGTTGGTCTAGCCCTCACTAGCATCCAATCTCATATCAATTTTAATGGGCTATTCATTCTTACCATGATCCATCCTCCCTCCCCCAAGAGGTGACATAGGCAGAATCATCCCCGTATTAAGGACAATTAATAAAAATAAAAATTATAAAAGTATATCATTCTTTTCTCTGTGCAGTTTATAATAATAATAATTTTCAAATATCTTTTATCAATTTTTTTATCTTTATTTTTTTTCTTATGGGACTTGACCTTGTTTTGGCTCAGCGGTCCATCTTTTTTCCCCCAAACTGGATCCTGGATACTTAAACCTGTCAGTTTTCTATGGTTCTAGGTCCTTCTTTGGACTTAACCATCTAGATTGGTTCAAAGGTCCTTTTTCAGACTTGACCTAATCATCAGGACATGGACAACTTAATGGTTCATCGGTCCTTTGGGAACTCTTTTATTTTTTTCATTGATCCATTGCTTCAAATACTTAGTGTGGTCTCTATTCACAACTCTTCCATCCAAGAGATTCTTGATGGAGTAGGCATCAGTTGCCATCTTGGAGATCATTTCAAATGGACCTGACCACAATGCATCTAATTTGTTTCAACTTCCAAAACCATGCATATCGCAATAGGCAACTCTTTCCCCTAAACGATATTCTGTTAAGGCTGGTCAGTTCTTATCATCCATTGATTTTGCTTGTATCATTTTCTTCAACGTTGTATCAAATGCTTGCAATTACATATTGTTCAGGATATTTGTCAGTTGGTCCAAATATTGCTTGGTACTCATCCCAACATAGCTTCCATCACCAAATATAAAATTGGCAGCAACGCGGCCTTTCTCCCATATAACAATTCAAATGTTGTCTTACCCATCACCATATGATGACTAATATTGTAAGCAAATGTCACCAAGCTCAGGTGCATTCCCCATGTGGAAGTTCTCCCTGTGACTAGCCTCCTCAGCATCATGGCCAACGTTCCATTCACCCATTCTACCAGTTTGTTCATCTCTGGCTGGTAAGGTACTGACATGACTCTTCTGATCCCCATTATCTCATTTAACTTTGGGATCACATGAGACGTAAAGTTGGTCCCATTGTCACTAAGCAGGACCTGCGGACATCCATGCTGGTATACTACTTGATCCAGATGAACCTCGCAGTACTGGTAGCATCTACTCTAATTAGGGCCTTCATCTTGACCCATCTCATCAGATGATCAATGGCAACTATAATGTACTTGACTCCCCCTGTGCTCATTGTCAGTGGTCCCATCACGTCGATGGACACTATGTACCAGGCAAATCCAGGACAGACCAGTCAGTATCCAGTTGTATTCTTATGTGGTTTGTGCAGCTGGCACTCCACGCAACAAGATAGATAATTGCAACGTTGTAGTTGGTGGATTCCCAGTAATAGTACTGGTGAATATGGTCATTTGTTTTCCTCAGGCCTCCATGCCCAACAACCTTGTGAGCGGCTTGCACTATAGCTGCTCTTTCTGACAGTTTCAGGAATAATACCTGCTTCCCGTTGATCGTCTTAAATACTTGTCCATCAATAGTCTCAGTGTTTTCCATCGCTTTCCAAAGTTCACCTTGGATTTCTCAAGCTTGACCCCAATTTTTCCTTTAACCATTCTCTGGAATAGCTTATCCGCCTGTGGGTATACCATCTGGACCATTGGTAACCTCAATAAGCAATTCACATTCTGGTGAGAAGCCCCCACTCAGCTTACAATATCATAATCAAAAACCTGAAACTTATATGCCCATTGGGCCAGTCATCCTTCCAGCTCTCTTAGATTGTGCAGCCAACACAGCGAAAAGTGGTCCATTACCACCTTAAAGTGCATTCCATGGATGTACACCTGAAACTGCTTGCATGCATAAATGACCGCAAGGCATTCACGCTCAGTCACAGTGTAGTTCCTCTAAGAGGCTGAAAGTGTCCAGCTTATATACGCCACCAGATGATTGTCCCCAAGTTTGTCTACTTGGCTTAGTATGGCACTGATCGCCATCAACAAAGCATCAGTTTGAATAATAAACTCCTGATCAAAATTCAGATATTTCAGAATCGGCGAATGAATCTATTAAATACCAACATAACTCATCAAAGGAGTCCTGGGCCTTCTTCATTCCATACAAATCCTTTTTTAAGATCCTTCAATAAATGGAATAATGGCTCAGCTATTTGGGCAAAGTCCTGAATAAATCTTCTATAATATCCAACCATCCCAAGGAACACTTGGATGTCTTGGACACTCCTCAGCACAGCCAAACGTTCTATGGCTGCTATCTTCTGGGTTTGCGGCTGCAATCCACTGGAGTTGAATATGAATTTCAGATTTCTAACTTTTTTAAAGAAGTGGCACTTGGCTTGATCTTCAGGTTAGCCGCGGACAGTCACTTGAATACTTCTTCCAAGTGGTGTAGGTGATCAGTAAACGTTCTACTGAACACGTTTATATCATCCAGATATACCAGGACACATGACAACTTCAATTCGCTCAATATCGCATCCATGGCCCTCTGAAACGTTGCAGGTGCATTGCATAGACCCTGGGGAATCCTTGTCAGTTGGTATAGCCCATGCGCAGTAATAGTCACGCATTTTTCCTGGTCTTCCTTTGGCAAGTCAATCTGCCAATATCTCAAGACCAGATCCATTGCAGAGAAATACTTTGCTTCTCCTAAATGATCTAGTGCATTGTCAATCCTCAGTAGGGGATATGAATCCTTCTTTATAAATTTATTTAGCCTTCAGTAGTCAATCACCACCCAGTTGGATCTATCCTTCTTCTTCACAATCAGAATCAGACTTTCCCAGGGACTTGACGATGGAACTAGAAGCCCATGCTTCACTAGTTTGCTGATTTCATCCTCCACTACCACTTTGGTAGCTTTCAATCATCAGATCAGTCTCATCCTTATCAGCAAATTTTCCCTGGTGCTGACCTTGTGGATCACATCTCGTGCACATCCCAAATTGTGGTCATCCTGAGTGAATACTTTCTGATACTTTTTAAATAGTTTAAGCACCTCCTCTTGCTGGCCTTCTGACAGATCAGAGAGCTGCTCTTGATCAAAATAATATGTTGATGCTTTTGGTTACCCCAGCCAGTAATCCCGTTTCATCAAGAGTCCCAAAATCTTGGAATCTTCTCAATTTGGCCATTGGGATCAGATGAACAAATGTGATTATCTGATTCCTCTTATCTTCATCAGTTTTACACTTAAATTTGCCAGGAGAACTCAAATTTCTCCATGGCCCAGCATTATTATCCCAGGAGCCACCCATGGCTCCACTCTGGACTTCTTCCAGAGGCTTCTGACCTCCCCATAAAACAGCTCAGGAATCTCCAATGTCAACCTCATGTCAACTATCATCTGCGATCCTGGCAGTAAGGTCATCTCATTCTTGATCCTCAGTGGAATTCCCCGGTTCTCTAAAATTTCTGCCAGCTTTTGCGTCACTTTCTACCAACTAATTGGTACTGAATTGGGACAATGCCATCATTGTATATCATATTGATGAAGTTGTTTTTCCAAATTAGTGGAGCTTCACCATCCTTCTGATATACCAATGATAACGTCTGACCCAATATGGCCAACATATTATCCTCAAAGTTACATTTAACTCCATATATTTGTAGAAACTCCATTATGATCAGAATGTCATAGTTTTGGTTGTCCAAAACTATTGCTGGCACAGATACCACCACTGACCCAAATTATAGTGGCAACGCACTATACGCTCCACAGGAGATGGTGGTGTTTGGCCTAGCTGTCCCATATTCTTTCTTATGTTCCAAGTCCAGCGAGATCTTCATCCTCTTTACCAGCTTGGTCAAGACAGTATTGATGGGTGCTCCGCTGACAACAATTGCCCTCAACCACACTTAATTCACTTGTATATCTATATATGTACACTCAGAGTATTGTAATATAGTGTTTACTGAGTGAATAGCGGCATTATTAGCTGAATCTAGGGTGTGAATAATCTGCGCCAATAAATCAGAAAATGATTTTTTTATCATCCTGAGGGGGATCTACAAATTAGCCTCATCTAATCAGACTTCAGATAATTCTTCAGGATTCTCAGTGGTTTGAATCTTGTCCGCCAGTTGTCAGGCATATGACTGGGCAACTTCCATGATTATCTTGGGGTCAATTCTCTTTGCCCCAGCTCTGGTCACAGCATTTACATCCAAATTGACCACTTGATACAGCTGATCCTGCTCGTTGTCTACAAACAGATCACTGATATCAATCTCTTCATTCATAATGTCAGGAGGAACAGGATTCTCTGCAACTCTAGACTGTTCCCCATCTAGGCCATGGGCCCTTTTCCCAATTCTTTGGTGGCTACTAACTCCTTGGTCTGGACCACATTGATCTGATCCTTTGGCTTTTTACAGTGCATGGCGAAATGTCCTTTCCCACCACATTGGTAGAAGACCTTTTTCTTCTTGTTCAACCATCTGCATTCTTTGGGCTTATTCCCTGGCACAGTTCAATTGGTCGTCTCTTCAGCTCCTTCATTTCCCTTCATGGGATTCATATTGAATACCAGATTGGATTTGAAGCTTCTATTTGGGGCATCAAATGTTGCTCCAAAAATCTTCAAACTATCTAACATTTGTGAGGTAGTTGTTTCCATCACAAACACAGAAGACATCATGTGATGCAAATTGCAATAGGGCCAAAGGGCCACTTGCAAGGCGATTCTAGCATCAAAGCCATCCAATACTTTTTCTCTGACCAGAATCTGCAACTCCTGGTAAAACCAATCCGCGAAGCTAGCTAGAGACTCATCTTTATGGAACTGGATTCCCATAAATTCTTGCTTGCATTTTGACATGCATGTTGGACTTCAGAACTCTTTCATGATGGCCGCCTTTGCCTCAGCTTATGACCAGCTGTCCCCCTCCAAGTGAGGTAACACTAAGTTTTGACAGTCAGTGTCTAGGCAATTAATTACCGTCAGTGCCTTTTAACAATCCCCGTAGCCATTGATAGACATATTGAACAGTCAGAAAAACGCTGGGGCATTATCCTTATGGCATGTTGGCAATTTTGGTCTTGCCCTAAATTCTTCTGAGTTATTTCTGGACGATTCTCTTGGTTCAGCACTCAGCTAACTTGAGGAGTGACTTTGGGCGTCATCTCCAAAATGGCAGCAAAAGTGGGCAGCATGTTCCTTGGGGTTTTAACCTCCCAAGTATTGTGCAAGGACTTCTTTCTTTGGCATCACTTGCCATATCAGTTTCACAAACACATTTGTGAGCTTTAAGTTCCTCCACTTGTTTGATGAATCTCTCTATATCCGCATTAAAATTTCTTAAACAAACGCAATCCACTTCTTGCTCCATTTTCAGGTATATGACCTCTTGAAAAGGCCACCTTCCTTCTTCTTCAATGAAGTTACCTTCCCTAATAACTCATTTCCAAAGCTTGCAACATTCTCTAGCCTTCCTCCACCTAGGCGACTCATTCTTCAAAGGCTGCAAACTCCAGATGGTCTGCAGAGTTTAGAGCATTCTGGTTTACAATTTCTAACTCAGTCCACAGTTTGCATAGCTCATCTTTGTATGATATTATTATAAATTCTGCAACTCAACTACCCCTGTAGTGAGCACCAACTTATAAAAATTTAGTTTGGTTGTTATTGGCAAGCAACCTAGTAACCTTTTTACTGCACAGGTTTGGTTTTCTCGTGCACTTCATTGCATTGTATAGTAGAATGATCTATTAATTGATAATAGTATGGATACTATTATCTGTAGTTGAGTATGAATTATTAATTTTGGCCCAATGCTTGGCCAGTATTACTGATTAAAACTCACGATATCATACTTGTAGGGATTTGTTCCCTTGCTCTTGTCCACCCAATCTTCGCTGGATACCCCTAGTGAAAGTCTCTTCAGTCCAACACACAGTCAGCAGCTATCCCTGATTGTGACTCATTCTTCTCTAGATCCCCATTCAGATTTTTACTCTTTACTCTAAGAGTCTTCCAATTATTGCACACAGCAATAATATCCTTGAGACAGAACAGCACAATGGAAGCTGATGATAGCTTAACTATATACCAAATGGATAACTTAAACTAAATAACTATTATTATCTGCTATTATCTCCTGTATTATCTAATTACTTAGCTAACTGTTTTTATATTATAGTGAATCATAGGGAATATATATACTGGGGAATTCAGCTGTCTAACCCTCGGTTGACACCTCTTTGATGAAAGCAGCCATTGCCATTTAATTACCCTTCATCATCTCATCAGCAATGGTCTTCCCCATCCTGGCTAGCATTCCATCATCAGATATTCTCAAGACCTAATATGGGAAGAGTCAGAAAATAAGTCCCTAACATTATACTCTCAATCCAAGCAAATCAACCATATTTGGTGAGTGATCTTCTTAGGTAATGGGACTTTTTACCCATTAAGGAAGGTCATGAACCAACTGGTCAATTCACTAGTTTCAGGTAGCGTCACTGACTTCACAACTTGATCCTTAAATTCCCAATCAGTTGGCGATGAAACCTGAATAATCCCAATTGATACACCTGATGGTTAATCATCAATCAACTATCAGATACCCTCATTCCATTGGCAACTCTTCCCAACAAGATCTCAAGCATTTACCCAGATTGATCCCTGATGGATCTGAACCAGGCAAATTAACTAAAATGCCCCAAACATAGTAACCCAAAATTAGGGTCAACTGATATCCAATTTACTTTGCTATAGGAAATTATCCCCTAGTGACCATTGGTAATCTAGACGTCTGAAATGTGGGCAAAAATCACAACAGAACTAAACCTTATGTTTCTCATCTTAGGATCTCCCATAAAAAAATAAGAGTTATTGGGGTGAAAAGCATACAATCTAATTCAGAAGCAGCAACTTCTTTAGACAGTAAAGTAAAATGATGCTAGAACTGAAATATGTTTGCTTTTTGAGGTTATGATTTTCTCAGTGAGAGAATTCAAAAGTAGACTATGCACATGCAAGTCTAAATTATCCAATATAAAACTTGCACCATATGATACTGCAGCGGTATGCATAGGTATCCATGTTACATAGGGGTTGGAAGCCAGAGGTTATCTTAACACAACTTATTGACCACATAGTAAGCAGTAGTAAATTTATTAGTAGCTACCTTGGGTGCAAGTAGATCATAAAATGGTTGGATTAGGTATACCTGTCAGCATGGTAACTTGCATTGACTAGGTATAGCTTCAGATCTCCACTTCATAGCAACTACTTAGTATCACAGTTAGTAACACTTTACCTGGGTTAGACCGCCCTACTAAAGCCAAACATAAGAAGCCCCCGAAGCTAAAGCCAGAACACTTGAGGGATACCAATGACCTCTATAAGGTCTTTTACTGCAAATAGGTTCTGGATTTTCCAGTCAGGCCTGAGGAAAATTGCACTATAATAGAAAAAAATCTGGAAAAATTTGACTCAAAAATCTGGAAAATAAGCTGAATTAAAATAGAATTTGACTAAATTTAAAAGTTTTTGATTTTGTCAAAAGGCAGATTTTTTGGCATGGATTATATAGCAGTCAGAAAATTCCAGTTTTGACCTCTTTAAAACAAATGGCACTTTAGTGCACTGACAGCACCAAAGCAGATCAACATTGAATAAGAAGAATATTTGATGTATTGAAAGCATCAAAATGTTCCTACATCAATTCAGTTAAGCAAAACTGATTTGTAGTTAGTCTGACCCAACCATGCAAAAACTCCTTGAAGCTGCATGCCCAAAAAAGACCAGTAGGTAAACAAGGTACGCAAACCCTAAGACATCCTATATTTTTCATTCAGAAAAAAAAAAAGGGGCCCTCAAACAAAGCTTTTCTGGGGAGAAATTGACAAAATTATCCCTAGGGAAAGCTAGGGGCAAAATTATGAAGTGAGCTTTAAAATTGGTGAGCACACCTTTTTTATGGCTGCCCTTTGGGGGCCTCACTCAAATCACTTATTAGGTGTCAGGAAAATGGCAGAAGAAGCTTAGACCGGCCTGCCATTCAGGATGCATGAGCACCCAAAAGCAAGCCAGAATGCCAGGGGCTTTGCCACTTGTACGACGTTGTATAAAGCTTCAAATTGGGTAACAATGACTCATTGATGTAGGATAAGCATGAAAATAAACCTGTTAATGAACCAAATGGAAACAACCCCAGACCCTACGGGTCTTTCTGAAGGGGATTTTACTACTAGTTTTACTACTTTGAGATTACTGGTGGAAGGGTTCATCACTAAAGTAGAGATAAGGGGGCAGATCCTTGCTTGAAAGTGAGAGATATGAGGCCACAGAATTCTGATATATTGATAGCGTATAGCTTCAATAATGGGGTTAAATTCCCAGAAGCTTCTTGCACGTTGGATCCAGTTGACTATGGTGGGGGTGATTGTAATCATCAAAACTGGTAAAGTCCATCCAGTGTAGAGGCTGACAGGCCACCAAGTTAATGACATCAGGACTTTGGCAAGAAGGATTGAATCAAAAAAATATTTGGATACTAGCAGGAATTTTATTGAAAGGAAAATAAAGAGAATTGACCAACAATTTCCTCAGTGCGATGCAACAGACTAAATAGTGTTCAATTTGGTAGTAGGTCCCAGCAGGGATCAGAGGCCCTCAAAATTGATATAAACTGGAAAATTTTTGGGGGAGAGGGAAAATAATTCTAATTAAAACTGACATCAAAGGATTTGGTGGCAGGCCAAGTCACTATCAGTTCATCCATAAATGCCTGGACTGAGGCTTGACTGCATTTCCATCAGTTGGCATAATGGCGTCTGGCCTGACAGGCAACGGGAATATTCCAGGGCCACCCCACATAGGGGCATTCCCAATTGGTTGGAAACAGGTTCAGGATTCCCAATCCACCCATGCTCAGTCGCTAAGACGTTTGTTTGGCCAATTGAGTTGCGTTGGGCACAAATCCTGATTCTTTAGAAAGGGGTTTCGAGTTATCTGCAATAGTCCACAAAGGTACCATCTGCTCATTAGGGATTATCCCCAACAACTTTGAGGGGTATTTGGCATCAGCGATCATACTGCTAGCTGACTTAATACTGTCAGCAATTCTGGCTGAGAATTTAATACTTATCTCTTCTCAACTATTACTTTTCCAATTGTCAGGCTTTATTCCCATTGGTTTTGGACCTTTCATCTTAGATTTAATAACTTTGGCACAGATTTCCTCATTTTGGGGGATAAGTTCAGCAGAGTTGAGCGCAGGTACTGAGGGAGGAACCTTCAGAGGGAGCGCTGTCACCCAGAGCTCATCTACCATGTGGGCGAGGTCACCTTGGGTGATGAGGAGTACAGCCGCCCTCTTCAGACCCATCTTATTTAGAAATTTGGAAAATTGTCCAATCCACACAAAGTGGACGTTCCCCTTGACTTACATTACCTTTTACTTTTTCCAAAGGAGGGGCGCCACTGCCGGGAAACTGCATGAGGGCTACATTTTTGTAAGCCTTGGGCAATTGATCGCCATTAAAGTTACAACTTTTTTTGGGGGGACGGGGAGCATCAGGATGGGACTCATTAAGCGCCTCGACCAGTTCCATGAAGTTAGCACAATTGCAGGCCTTGACCCAACTGTTCTCATAGGCCAAATAGCCCTTCCAGGTGATAAGATAATGAAATGAACTTCAAGATTTGTGGGATGCTAAGATGTTTTCCACCTCAGCCTCCTCCACATCCTTGATTATAATTGTCTCTGGGTTCACAGGAACAGTCCCCTTGAATGGGGACAACTGAGAAACATGAAAAAGGGGGTGCTGTTTCCAGTGAGCTGGCAATTTTAACCATAAAGCACCATTCCCTAAGTCTTCCTCCATTAGATGGGGACCCAAACACTTGCTTGCAAACTTCTGATAATGTATCTACATCTGAAAATGGTGCGTATCAAGAATGACATATGAAACCACTGCTACACAGTGCATTCAAAAAGTTCTGGGACTAACGTTTTAAAGACACAACTTTATAAATAAATAAACTTTCTTTTATCATAATTTAACATACATCCTTTCCCTCTCTATACATATTTATATTGCTAAAACAATTGTTAAAAAGGTATGCACATAGTTCCTATTTTGTATAACCATGTCTAAACCAGCTGTCACATTCTTCTGAATTGTCTCTACTTTATCAAAAGGATGAACCTTCAGTGCCACCTTCAGATTAGAGAACAGAAAGAAGTCAGACAGAGCCAAATCTGGTGTATAGAATGGATAATTATAATCTGAAGGTGGCACTGAAGGTTCATCCTTTTGATAAAGTAGAGACAATTCAGAAGAATGTGACAGCTGGTTTAAACATGGTTATACAAGATAGGAACTATGTGCATACCTTTAACAATTGTTTTAGCAATATAAATATGTATAGAGAGGGAAAGGATGTATGTTAAATTATGATAAAAGAAAGTTTATTTATTTGTAAAGTTGTGTCTTTAAAACGTTAGTCCCAGAACTTTTTGAATGCACTGTGTATTTCATGGCCAGGAAGCCATTTTTGATCTGTAAACCACTTGTAATCACCGATAGCCTTAGTGAGATGATCCCACACTAAGGACTGAGTAGACTGAATGTGCTCGGCATGATCTGTGGCAGATGGGACCTCAGAACGCAGGCAGGTATTGAATGAAAATGAGGGATTATACCACAACGTCGCTTCATAGGGAAACCCTGTAGAAGCGTGAGTTCCGTTGTTGTAGGCAAATTGAGAGAGGGTGAGGTCATTGACCCAGGTGTCCTATGCAGCCACAGCATATCACAAGTATCGTTCCAAGATTTGGTTAACTTGCTCGGTTTGTCCATCAGACTGTGGATGATACGCTGTGGAACAGCAGGGGGAAATTTTTAAATGAATTAGAGCCCATTCCAGAACTGCGCTGTGAACTGTGAACTGTGGTCATTGATGATCTCCTTCAGGAGACCAAACATAGAAAACACATGGTGCATGAAGAGATGATCTGTTTCTTCTGCCATAATCATGGAAGAACATGGAATAAATAGGAAAAATTTGGTAAAACAATCGACCACCACCATCATCGCCAAAACCCATCAGAGCAGGGAAGTTTGACAATAAAATCCATGGACACTGATGTCCATGGACCCTCCGCCTGTTGTAAAGGATGAAGAAGGCCATTTCTTCCTGATTGATCTGACTTGGACCATCTGCAGGTAACGCAATAAGAGATCCATACTGGCACTTCTTTTGATAACCCACCCAATTATAAGTCCACTTAATCAAATCAATACATATATTATTGCCCAGATGGCCATTTGTGGGAGAATAGTGATGAACCCAAAACACCTCAGCTCTAAAGAGAGAAGAGACCTAAACCCGTGACCAAAAATAAAGGAGACCTTCCACTAAGGAATATAGGAAATGTTTGTGAGTTTGAAGGGATAATTCATCAAATAGCTCCACTCCTTCAGGGCAGGTCATTTGAGATGGTAAAACCCGTGAAATTAAAGGAGCATCAGGAGAAAAGTTAAGACACGACCATGGGTGGGACAATAGATAAATTTGAGTGGAGGGAATCACGGTAACCAGGTCCATTTCATCTGAGTCCAAGGGGTAGTGAGCCAGGTTGTGGCTAAGTTAATTGGGGAGCACGTTTAATGCACCTTTAACAAATTCATATTTAGAATTAAAACTAAACAAATCCCAATAGGTATAAGCTTGCCTATGTGCCAATTTCTATGATTTGCAAAAGTACAGAAGAGCTTGGTGATCCATACACACTGTTAACACATGCTGAGCCCCTTGTAACAGATACCGCCAATGAGTCAAAGCCCATGCTACAGCTGCCAACTCCTTATTGAAGATAGCCCAGGATTGCTCAGTAGAGGAGAATTTTGAGAAAAGTAGGCAAGTGGATGTTCTAAACCATCGTGCTCCTGGAGCAGAACTGCCCCACTGCCATGGATGAAGCATCACATGCAAGAATATACGGTTTGGAGGGGTCAGCGTGTTTGAGGATGGGGGTGATAAGAGCACCTCTTTAATTGACTTGAACGCCTGCTAACACTTGGGTGTCCAACGAGAGGGAACATCCTTACCCATGAGGTGGTGAAGCAGAGAGGCTAACTGGGAAAAGGCCAGGAAAAATTTCTTCAGGAAAATAATGGTGCCCAAGAAACTTCTTAATTGTTTTTGGGTTGTTGGAGTTGGCCATTCGCGGATGACAAACAATTTGTTGGGGGAATTACATGACCATCTTTTAGGAAAAGGTTCCAAAGAAAGGTAACTTTCTCCTTATAAAACTCGCATTTTGAAGGCTTGATGAACAGGTCCACCTTGTGCAAAGAAGCCACTACTGTTTACAAGTCTTTTGCGTATTTTTTGGGAGTTGTGGAGTGAACCAAAATGTTGTCAATATATGTGACATGAAAGTAAATCAGAGGTCACCCAGCACACTATCAATCATTCTTTGAAATGTGGCTGGCGCATTCTTCAACCTGGAGGGCATTACACAGAATTGAAAATACCTTGCTTTGTTCAGATCGTGGTAAGCCATTCTTGACCTTCCATCACCCTTATTTGGTTGAAGGCATTGACAATATTAAGCTTGGAGAACACATAAGACTTTGCGATCACTTGACTGATAGTTTGCATAAGGGGTAAAGGGTAGGGATCATGTAATGTAATTTTTTAGGTTTCCATAATCCATGCAGGGATGGAGGGAAACCATTGGCCTTCTTTTCAAAAACGATGTGAGAAGCAACTGGTGATGTCTCTAAATAACCACCCTTTCTTAAGCATATCATCTAACCAAGTGTTAAGAGCAGCCTCCTCCTCCGCTGTGTGCAGATACAAGGGATAGTTGATATTTGCCACCTGAACTGTTGTTCTGAACCCTAGATTGAATTTAGTATGGGGGGAAGACAGTTCGCCTTCTCAAAATTGAAGATACGTTGATATCCCATTAATGCCTCAGGAAAATCTGATGAAAGGCCCGCAGGGGAAAGAAGGATAAGGATGGAAATGTGACCTTGAGTTTTTGTAAGAGTATCCACTAAGGGAAACTCGCCCTCCATATGGTATTAGCAAATGACAACATATTGGACTCCAGGTGAATTCTAACATTTTTTGGTGCCACCATCTGACCCCCAAAATTACAGGAAACACCAAATTTGGCTTTGCTGATAACTGATTGCAAAAGCTAAACTGATGTACCAAGAATGGTACTGGCCATCAGACTAGATATGAGGTCTGGGAGGCTGATGAAGCAACCATCACCAAAGACCTAAATACAGGTCAAGCTCTAATTGTTGGATTATCTCAACGCTCATAAAATTACCTGCAGCTCTGGTATACACCAAAGCCTTAAAGGGGACTTGGTGAGACCTGATAATAATCTTCATGGCAATAAAAAGTAGGCGAAGTTTTGTTTATTGGTAGGTTTGGCCATCTCCGCTGCAACTGTAGAGATGGAAAGTAAATCAGGGGGAAGGTTGGGGACCTTTTTAGTAGTAAAGTTGGAAAGAGTAAGGGCTTGGGAGCCATCTACTTTAATCTGGGCTTTTATTGATTCATTAATAGGTGAACCAGGATAACACAATTTGGGCATGGGGGTATTGACTGATTCTGAGGCCAGTGCCAATACTGGTTCAATGGTAAGGACTGAATATGAGATGCATTGAGTAGTCTGATCATATAATTTCCCACTTGAAAGTGGGGAGCATGGCGAGGGAAGGCGTTGATGGTGGTCACAGCTTTACATATTTAATCTAATGTCACCATAGGGTTTGACCAAACTTAATAATGGGCAGAGGAAGAATCCAGAACTGATCTAAATATTTGCTTGGAGCATATCATTAGAAAACTCAAGCATGGGAGCTTGTTCACGGAAGTTTGTGATCAAAGAAGCCAATCTGGGGGCTTCAGCCTTAGAAGAAAGCAAATGAAATAAACGGTCTGAATGTGACACAGGGGGTTCAAAGCAGCCAATAATACTGTGACAAGTGAGGTAATATCTCCCACCTGTGAAGTAGAATTCAGAAGTCCTCATACCCACTGATGGTCATCCCCTTCTACTGCATCCTAAAGGGCGACCCCTTGTTGGACATTGGATAGTGCAGCGGCATTACTAAGGGCAATAGCAGAGCGCATTTGCACCTCAGCAAGGGCATCAAGAAATTGATTAATAATATCTCAGGAAGGAACACTTGAATTCCCTTCTTGAACATTAGGTGAGGAAGAGTAGTTATCCACAGGGCTCTTCTACCCTGAAGGAGTTTCTCCAAGGTATTGCAAACACTACTCACAAAATTGGCAATTGACCAAACGAACAACAGAAAGTAAACTAGTAATTGCGCGTTCATTTGGTAAAGGGTAACTACTGCAGCGCCCAACTCAAAGAGAAGGGCGGAAATGGCAGGAAACAGTGGTTGGGTGATTATGTTAAAAAAAAGCAGAAGAAATTTAGACTGGCCTGCCAGTTGGGTTGCGTGAGCACTTAAAAAGCAAGATAGAATGGCAGTGGCATTGCCGCTCATATGACATTATGTGGAGCTGCAAATTGGGTAACAATGACTCATTGATTTAGGACGATCATGAAAAGAAACCTGGTAATGAACCAAACAGAAACAACCTCAGACCCTGCGGGTCTTGCTGCAGAAAATTTTACTACTGGGTTTACTACTTCAAGACTACTGGTGGAAGGGTTCATCACTAAATTAGAGATAAGGGGGCAGATCCTTGCTTGAAGTGAGATTTATGAGGCCATAGAATTCTAATATATTGATAGCGGATAGCTTCAATAATGGGGTTAAATTCCCAGAAGCTTCTTGCACGTTAGATCCAGTTGACTATGGTGGGGGTGATTGTAATCATCAAAACTGGTAAAGTCCATCCAGTTTAGAGGCCGACAGGCCACCAAGTTAGTGACATCAGGACTTTGGCAAGAAGGATTGAATTAAAAAAATATTTGGATACTAGCAGGAATTTTATTGGAAAGGAAAATAAAGAGAATATACTAACAACTTCCTCAGTGCGATGCAACAGACTAAATAGTGTTCAATATGGTAGTAGGTCCCAGCAGGGATCAGAGGCCCTCAAATTTGTTCTAAACTGGAAAATTTTTGGGGGAGGGGGAAAATAAGTCTAATTAAAACTGACATCAAAGGATTCAGTGGCAGGCCAAGTCACTATAAGTTCATCCATGAAAGCCTGGACTGTTGCTTGACTGCATTTCCGTCAGTTGGCATAATGGCGTCTGGCTGACAGGCAATGGGAATTTTCCAGGGCCACCCCACATAGGGGCGTTCCCAATTGGTTGGAAACAGGTTCAGGATTCCCAATCCACCCATTCCCAGTCGTTAAAGCATTTGTTTGGCCAAATGAGTTGCGTTGGGCACAAATCCTGCTTCTTTAGATAGGGGTTTTGAGTTATCTGCAATAGTCCCTGAAGGTACCATCTGCTCATCAGGGATCATCCCTGACAATTTCAAGGGGTGTTTGGCATCAGCAATCATTTGCTAGCTGACTTGATACCGTCAGTGATTCTGGTTGAGAATTTGATACTTTTCCCTTCTCAACTAATAGTTTTCCAATTGTGGGGCTTTATTCCAGTTGGTTTCAGACCTTTCATCTTTGATTTGATAATGTTGGTGCAGATTTCCTCACTTTTGGTGGACAAGTTTGGCAGAGGTGAGTGTGGGTACCAGGGGAGGAATCTTCAGAGGGAGCGCTGTTACCCAGCGCTTGCCTACCATTTGGGCGAGGTCACCCTGGGTGATGAGGGGTACAGCCACCTTCTTCAGACCCTTCTTATTTGGAAATGGATCAATTGTATGGTCCACGAAAAGGAGATGTTCCCCTAGACTTACATTAGGCTTGTATGAACCAAATCAACAATTTGGATGAGAAACAACTCAGTGACCAACACACCCAAACTAAAGATAGTTTTATTAATCAATTCAATTTGGATTCAGAATATCCAAACCTGATTTAAATGTAACAATCAAGACAAACTCAGTTTGTTACAGATTAGTTTTTATTAATCATTTTGAAACCATTGCAAAAAACTTCCTCTTATACTGATGCTCAAGATTAGAAATATCTTTGCTTTATCTCAGATACTAAAATAATTTTAAATATATATTTTTGGGATACTTTGCTTAAGTTTCCTCCTACTTTTAAGGAAATTTTATTCTTAAAGCTCTGGTTAAACCCTACCAAAATGGCCAGCGATACATATCATGCTCTATTCTGACCCTTCCCTTGGGTGCAAAACTGGCACCCACACCACAATATATATTTATCAAGTAAGCCATGTCATATATAATAATTTCTACTGTAATACCTACCCAAACTCCATCAACTCTCAGGGACTCTTCTCACTAATAGTTTGATCCAATTTGTCCTGCATTCTGGTTCAAAAAATCATATAGAAACAATATAAAAATAGCATGAGATGTTTCTTTCTCCTGCTTGGGCATTTTGCCCCTTTTTGGCACCTTCTACATGGCACCTTCCCACTTGCAACCTCCTGCACTCCACTATCTATGACACTATCAAGAAAAGCCTAGATTTTGTTGTGACTTTATTATCCTGTTGGGTGGCTAGAGTCATTCCAACCCTCTTAGAGTTATCCCCTTTTGAGACTGTTCACTAGGATGGCACTGTTGTATCCCTCCTGGACTTAATTTTTGTTTTCTTCAAAGGGTGTGCTGAGGGTGTTGCGTAGCTCCCATCACCCAAGAAGCTCATAAAGTGTGAAGTACCTGCCACTACCAGCTTAACCTTATCTCACTCTCATGACTCAAAATATTATAAAAGCTCTTTAACATTGTCAAGATTCTGATATGACTGGATGATAAGACCTGATGAGCTACGGCAGATTGGCGATATTCTGCCAACTAGGATGATTAATTACAGGTATTTGAGCGCTTTGAAATGAGGAAATATTGGGATATAACAGATTATTATTGGATTGCCTACAAATAAGGTCATAAGGCGATGTCAACAATTTGCAAATATCATTTAAGCCTCAAACTAAGGCGATAGAGAATTTAAGAATTTCATCCTAAAACTAATTAGAATTTGGCGGAACTGAAAATTCTAAACTAAAGGACGGTCATATATGAAGTTGCTGATATATAAGTGAGATGGGGCAATTATAGAAGAAAGTTGTTTGTAGTTTTGACAGATTAGAACAGCAAGTAACCAAGGTTACTATTAAGTAAATAAAAGTGTTATCAGGGCAATTGCTCCATATTTTATTATAATTTATAGAGTGTTTGGAGGACCAACGATCCTCACATTGTCTGTACATTGTTTGGTAGGTTTGACCTGTGCAACCTGTATGGCATATCCTAATAATATCGCAAAATTTTTTGACATTGGTGCTCACTACAGGGGGCTATTTATTAACCACTAAAAGTTAAAAAAATTCCAGTTGCAGGCCATGTCACATCAGGCCTACTTTGCCAGGGAACCTTCATGAAACACTGTACCAGCTGAATAAATAAAATTCAAACTCACTTTAGATGTGGTGCTCAAAGAACAGGATGCACTTCTTCATGAATGGAATGACGTTATGCACCATATTGACAACACATTTAGCCAAATGCAGGTTCTGGGACAACAAAACAAGCAACTAGCTAATTGCTTGGACAACACTACCAAATGACTAATTGCACAGAGAGGAAATTAAGTGGTACCTCCCAGCCCTCTCTTTGGGAAGAAGAAGAATGACAAGGGGCTGCTCAGTGAGAATTATATGATGAGGATTATAATGCTGGCGTGAGCTACTACAACCAAGAGGGCAGCTCTGGATATGATTATAAATCAAGGAACCAATTTCCCCAAGTGATGGCAGTACTGACCAATGAAGAGGCCCATGTTACCTCTGAATCAGCAAACAACCCCACATCTGCTGGCCCAGTTCCTCAGTGAGAGACTGCATATGGATCTTGACCCATTCCTCAGTATATCATAAAAGGTCATGGTTATGAGCAGGAGGAGGTCTGCATTCACAAGCTACCTCTGCTAACTGAAATGGAAACATCCATGGGCTCTTCAAATGATCTGAATTTGCGGTGGAAGGAGCCTCCAATAATCATAAGGCTAAATTGCTGATATCCTACTTGGATGTAGGGAGTGCCAATCGAGTCACCTGCTATCTTCCAAGTAGCTCCGTTACATACCAAGAAGTAAAAATGCTGTGATGTGGCTGTATGGGGAACCTCAAAGATGTCACAACAGAAGGCGGAGAACATGACTATTTGGTTCCACCATAATGGGACCCTCATGGCGTTTGATGACCGTTTTATGGCAAAAGCTCATGTGCTGATTAGGGCAGGCGTTTTAGTGGAAGCTGACATGTGCATCACAATGACCTCTGTGGTGAAGCCATACCATGAGCTTTATAATGTCAATTCTCCTATTTTGGACAACAACTTCCCCCTGCTCAGAAATTGTTCAGTTCTTGCACCAACTATCCGCTAACTTCACTCTGCTTAACACATAGCAGAAACATACCGCTGCTGGACCCTCTTATTTGGGGGAATACTCTTGTCCTGCCCACATTCCACCTAGTAACCCCCTGGCCTTATTATAATCCTGCGCCTCATCATCAGTTGAGCTACCCACATCAGTTCAACTTCTGCTCCAGCCCTATTTACAAAAATTGTCAGCAATACAACTGCCAACCCAGACCTAGTTATGCTGAGCAACAGCAACCGTCTTATCATCCTGGACCTGATTACGCCAATTGTCAGCAACCAAACTATTGACCTGACCCTCTTAAAAGAACCAAGGATGCGGCTCTTATGGGGTTAATTGCTTTAAACGGAGTTGTTCTGGCCACTTGGCATGGAGTTAACATAACCTTCATGTTCATTATGTGCAGCAGGATCAATAATACCAGTGAAAAGATGGAGAGGAGTAGAAGAGACTCCTTACCTCCGCTATCCCAACCCCAAACGTCCCACCTGAACAAATTGTAGTAAATCCAGTGGAAGTCACTCAATACAATGACAGGATTTTATACCAGCAACCAGTTTGAGAAGTGAACATACTGACATAAGCGCAAGCCAAGGCCCTGGTGGATAAAGGACCTCAGGAGCAACTGAAGCTGTACACCTGAAAATTACATGATCAAGCTTCTTCGGACAAACTGGATCCAGCAGCAGATGCACCAACACTGAAAGGAGTAAACGTCGCTCTTCCAGTAGATGCTATTGTTATATAATATCCCAAAGTTAGTTTTGGAATTTTGCCCATATTCCCAGCCTGCTAGATTACCTGGTATCGCTAGGGGAAAAATTCCCTAAAGCAAAGTGAATTGGAAATCGGTTGACCCAAATTTTGGAGGAACAACGTTTGGGGGATTTTAGGATATTTGTCTGGTCGTATCCATCAAGGATTGATCTGGATGAATACCTAATATCTCATTGGGCGGAGCGGCTTATTAAATAAGGGCATCTGATAGTGACTAACTATCAGGTGTACCAACTGGGATTGGTCAGGTTTAATCACTGACTGATTGGGAATGTTTAATGAGTTGCAAGGCGAGTGATGCCGCCTGCAACTAGCAAATCGATTGGTTGGTGAAGTGAACTGCCATAATGGGTAAAAAGTCCCATTACCTAAGAAGGTCGCTAGCCAATTATTGTTAATTCATTTGGATTGAGAGGAAAATGTTATGGACACGTTTCTGACTCTTTCCGTTTTATTTCTTGAGGATGTACAACGTCAGAATCCTAGCCAGGATGGGGAAGACCATCGCTGCCAAGATGAGGAAGGGTGATTCAACAGCAACGGCTGCCGTTTCATCAAAGAGGTGTCAACTGAGGGTTAGACGGCTAATTCACTATAAATTCCCTAGGATTCACTCTAATAAAAGATAGACATTAATATAGTTAAAAACACATATAAACATATATATTACTACTTTAGAAAATGATTAGTTTTATTGTAGACTGGTAATAGTTAGACTATCAGTATCTAGCGTGAAGATTCCATCTCAAGGATATTATTGCAGAAGGCAATAATTGGTAGACTCTCAGAGAAGAGTAGAGATCTGAGCGAGGATCTATAGATGAAGGGAACCATGGCTAAGGGATTACTGCTGACTGTGTGTTGGGCCAAAGGAGACTGCCATCAGAGGATCTTAATGAAGATCGAGTGGACAGGATTACAGGGAACAAATCCCTACAAGTACAATATCAAGTATTAATCAGAAATACCGGCTGAAGCGTTGGGCCTGAAATTAATTCTAGCTCAACTATGGATAATAGCCGTCATAATATTATCAAATTATATATATTCTTACAACGCGAGGTGCACAAGGAAACCAAACCTGTGCAGTAAAAAGGTTACTGAGTTGACAACTGATAAACAACCCAACGGAGTAAATTTTTACAAGTTGGTACCCACTATAGGGGTAGTTGAGTAGAAAAATTTATCCATAATGTCATACAAAGAAGAGATGCACAAGTTGTGGACTGAGATTGCCACAATGAACCAGAACGCCTTAAACTCTGCGGACCATTGGGAGTTTGCAGCCTTAGAAGAACGAGTTGCCAAGGTGGAGGAAGGATTTGACAACGTAGCCAGCTTTGGGAACGAGTTACTTGGCAAAATAAACTTGTTAAAGAGGAAAGAAGGAGACCTCGTCTGAGGGGTCCTATTCCTGAAAACAGAAAATGAAGTGGATCGCGTTCATTTAAGAAAATTTGGTGCACGAATGAGAAGTTAATGAAAGATATAGAGAAATTGAAAGCACACAGAAGTGCAAGTGAGTCTGACATGGCCAATGATGCTGAAGAAGGAAGTCTTTAAACAATACTTGGGAAGATGAATACCTCAAGAAATATGCCACCCGCATTCAATGCTATTTTGGAGATGATGTCCAATGTCACTCCACAAGTGAGCCGAGTAGCTGAACCAAGAGAATCGGCCCAAAATGACTCAGAGGAATTCAGATCAACCCCTAAATTGCCCACATTCCATCGGGATAATGCCCCAGCGTTTTTCTGACTATTCACTATGACCATGAACAGATATGGGGATCGTTAGAAGGCGTTGACAGTCATTAACTGCTTGAACA